>JAQZBX010004284.1:0-61090 GCA_029593785.1 Cabassous unicinctus | reverse complement strand
TTCCCAAATAGCTTAGCTGCTATTAGCAAATGCTTTTATAGAGTTTAGATTTTCCTTTTGACACTTTTCACATTTGGTTGATATCACTTATTTAATTGTCTATATTCCTTGTATACTTCATTGTACTGCCAGGTCTCAGAACAATAAACATAAAAGTAAGCACTTCAAAATGCTGCTGAATGAATGAGTGCATCAAGGAATGAATCTAAAAAAATCAGAAAAAGGAATAATAGATCAACTAATGGAAGTAATGGTGGGATTTAATTAAACAAGTTAAATGGTATACATGAGGCAATGCTTAGTTTTTGTCATTAATTTAATGTTCATTCAACAAGTATACACTGGACATTGAGTATGTGCCAGAAACTTGCTGGCAAAGGCATGGACACATCCAGTGGTCATCTCCCACTCCTCACCACTCCCCCTTCTTTTTCCCCTCTTGTTCATTTGTGTGCAAGTATTAAGTAGATATCCATTTGGGAGAAGCAGTCCCAGCTGCTTGCTAGGGAGGACACTCTCCATGAAAATTGTTTATAGCAGCCTTTCCCCCATGTGTAAAATCCAACACTTGGGCATCACAGGTGTTTCCCACCTCTGACATAAAGGAGGTGTGTGGAGCTGCCATCCACCAACTTTGGCCTGAGTTGTTGGCCCTCCCCAGGGAAACTGCCATGATAGGATCTTGTCCCCTGGTTTTTTGGACCCCTTGGGCTGCGTAAGTATTAAAGTGATCAATTGGTGAAAATTTTTGTTGTGACTGTGCCTGTGTTCCCATGATGGCCATGTAGCAACTTGCTTTGCAGCATCTTTTTAGGTGCTGTGAACATAGTGGTGACTGAAACATGGCTTCTATCATCAAGCCACTATATGCCCAACTAAGGACCCAGACAAGTAAATGAACACTGTCAGTAAAGTGTGAGTATGATGATAATGGTTTTTTATAGTAGTTCATGAAATGGTATCTCATATGGGCCTGGGGACTCAGGGAAACTTCCAGAATAAGTATTCTGATAGTGTATAACTGACCAATGAGTAGCAGGTGAAGCTGTAGCAAATCATAAAATATGAAAGAAGGAAAGAAATAGCAAATGCAAAAATCTGCAATGTAATGGAATGATACATTACAGAAAATTAGAAGTAATTCAGTATGGATAAGAATTATGAGACATGATTGGAGAATAAAATAAATGCCAGATTATTAAGAAGCATATCGCAAGTTAAAATGCTAACAAATGTTTTTCTGTATTATTTTCCCTGACTGTAAAAAGGAACCATAGATGTTTTATGCAAAAAAGAGTTCCAAGGTCAGGTTTTCATTTTCAAAGCATATCCTCTCTGCAGTGTAGTAAATTCACTGAAGATATCCAAATCTGGAAGCAGAAAATAAAAATATTTGAGAAATTCCCAATAGAAATCCTCGTCTGCTGAACCGAGAGAGTAACAGTGAGAATGAAACATATTGTGTTGAGATATTGTTGATCGGCTATGGGGTATTTGGGAGAGGGATGAATCAAGGGTGATTCCTAGATTTCTGCCTTGGAAATTAGATAGATAGTTTTTCTACCCTGAGAAGACAAGAGAATATTTAGGCTGTGGGGAGTGGATATAAGAAATGATGAATTCAGTTTTGTAAATTCTGAGTTTGGTGCACCTGTGGGATGTCCTGAAGAATTGTGGGAGAGAGTTCAAAGGAATCAAGGAGCATTCTGATATGAAGATACATATTTGTAAGCCATGAGCATGTAGATAATATATGAAGCTTTGTAAATTCTGCAGTGGAAAGAGAGAACATCAACATTTAAGGGATTAATGAAGAAAAAGAATGGGAGAGAGAGAGAGAGAGAGACAGAGAGAGAAAAGGAGTCACTATAGAAAAGTGATTCTCAACTGGAAGCAATAAGCCTCCCTGGGGACATTTGTCTGGAGACATATTTGATTTCACAACAAAGGGAGAACATTTACTGGCATCTATTGGGTAGAGGCCAGGAATGCTACTAAACATCTTAGAGTGTACAGGACAGAACAGTACAAGAAGGAATTATCTAGTCCAAACTATCAGTAGTGCTGAAGCTGATAAATCCCACCATAGAAGTATGAGAAAAATCAGGACTATGCGGTATTTGAAAGCAAAAGGAAGATACTATTTGAAAGAAGAAATAGGGGAGAGATATAGGCAGAATTTGTTCTGAAGAAGTTCCCTTGGAGGAAATAGTTTTAATAGAGTGCTTAGAGTATCAGACATCAGTAGAATGAGATGTAAAAAGATTGCTGAAAAGTGAAAGAAAGTTTTCCCATAAGTTTGAGTATGATAGATGAAAGAAAAGGGAATGGGGAGATGGTGAAGGGAAAAAGTATAGTAATAGGAGATCCATGGTATCAAAGAAAGAATTAAAAAAAAAAAAAGATCTAGGAGGCATAAAAGCTTAAATCTTTTCTGAAATAAGTCAAGAAATTGAGAGAAATCAATCACTAATCAAAGGAGCAGGGAAATGGAGCCAAGAGACAGGGAGAAATGGATAGAAAATATATATTGAATGGATTATTGGCAAGAGATGGGATCAAATCTATGGATTAGAGAAGCAATTTCTTTTGAAGAAAGAAGGACAGAAGGATGATTATGAATTCAGCTATTTCATAATATTGGTGACAACTAATTGGACAGGTCTTGTCTTTGCAGATATAGTAAATGAAGTCATTTTCTAGAGATAAGGAAGAGTGGTGATATAGGGTTTGATAACAGGGAAATGGATTTACAACATCTATTCTGGAGAATGGGTAAGGTATCCGACCAAGGAAACGTAGAAAGATTGTGCTTAATGGGGTTTAAGAAGCCAAACAAAAAGTGACATTCTGAGGATAAAGGCCGTTTCATATCTTTAACTTACTACTTCTACCAAAATCATCTATGCCTAATATCTTCTATCTTTATACATCCCACTACCCCTTCACACTCCACTCTCATACATTTTTTCTGAAACCTAATCTCTTTACCTGGCACTGGTAAATATCAGTATTGGAAGGGAAGGACTAGCGCAGTGTAATAAACTATTTCCATGAATATGTGATTAATAAATCATAGTTTATTGCTGAATCTCTGCAAGCAGTTGAATTTTAGTCATCCCCATAGATTTTCATTAATATTTATGCCAAATCCAATATAAAGCAATCATCCCATTTCAGATGGACAATCCGCATTTTGAATGAGCCTAAAGATTTGAAGGTTCTAAGCAGAGTTTAACACACGTCCTCCTTATCTGAAAATACTGTTAGAAATGTTATTTGGATTATAAGAAGAGCCTTCGTTTGTGGAGCCCATGGCAGTCTGTGTCATAAATATGCACATATCTCCACCTCAGGCAAGGCTCTTCTAAGTACATTTCATGCTACTTTTCATATGTAATGGATTTGATTTGTTTTAGGGCATAATATAAATTCTCAGCTGTGATACATGATAAAGGAAACACTTTTTAAGAAATCCGTGTTGGTTATGAGGCTCTATGCATCACCAAGCCTCATGATTTATTTACTGCCTAAATACTCTCTTATCATTATTGTTTGTTTTTGCACAAAGCCACTTCTCAGGTACTCAGCATGCTATCTACTTTTCTTTGCACTGTATCTGAATCCATGCATTTGCCCTCAGTTACTTTTGTGAATTCTTCTGGAAGATAATGATAGCATTTCACATTCCATACCACTAACCACAGTACATGCCACAGAATACAAATGTGCATAAGGTGGTGGTTTCATTATCTTGGGGTCAGTAGAATTTCAAGAGCTTTAAAATTACCTCTATCAATGATGCAAGTGTCAGCTTAGTTTTAATAAATCTTTAGGAACAGCCACAAGTTGCTTCTAGGACATCTTCCTATTTCCAGAAATACATCATCCAACTGCCAAATCTACTATCAGTGTGTCGCTAAAGAATTTCCACTATTAAATGCAATGCTACACTTCTGGTGTGTGCAATTGCTTTTTGATAACTTAAAATATGATTAACCCAAGTTGCCGCAGAATCAATCCACATTTATACTACTCACACAAAACCAGAAAAAGAGACCAGAATACAAGCAAAACAGAAGAAAGAATCTACAGATTCATCTATCATAAACAACACAAAGTTGTATAGAATTTCAGTGCCTGTGGTTAGAATTCCATTGCTGAATGTAGGCACAATTAAAATTCAGGCACTTAGCAAAGTGACCTTTTTTTTTTTTCAGAATAAATTTGAGTTGACAAGTTGTAGATTCAGCCAACCAATGAGAATAGTATAAAATTTCTCATGATACACAGCCAAATTCAGATGCCTCTCTTTTAATTTCCAATAAATTTGACCATATGTTCCATTTGCAGGAAAGCTAAATTATGGAGGTTTGTTGTTGATTTTCTTTTTTTGTAAACTGCTGCCATTATTTAAAGTTGATGACATTTTTCACAATGAACTGTGCACCATTCTCAAAAGATAATATGGTATTTAAAAGACAAAATAGCTTCTTTGTGTATTAGAAAGTAAACAGCATTTGAAAAAGTCATAAGCACCACAGGATATCTATCTTATCCTATAAATATCTATCATGTGACCTCTTTCAGTTGCATAGCACCTTATATTAAGTTCGTCGATATTCCTTTTCCAAAACTCAGCCTCAGCATGATAGTTGGCTAAATATATTTAAAGGAAAGGTAAAGTGAATAAAATTTGCTAAAACTTGAAGAAAAATTTTTCCAATTTATAAGCCATAGTACTAATTTTATATTAAAAATTAAAATATGTAAGCATAATATTTTTCTTATTATTATATTGACTAATATTTAAACTAATATTAATTGATACAAAAAATATCCATTAGGTTTGAAACAAAAATACTAAAAATTAAATAGATGCCAAAATATGTATGAGTTGATGGTAACACATTAGAGTGAGTAGCAGCTGGTTTATAAATGGGATTGTGGCTAAAATGGGTAGTCTAGGGATGAAAATGTTAATTGAAAGAAAGCTAGAGAATAATCTAGGGACTGAATAACACAATGAACCCAGAGGTGGATGAGAATTGTGCTTAATAGTACAAATGCAAGAATGTCCTCCTGTGAGCTAGAATGGATGTATGTCACTGTTGCAGGGAGGTGGGAATATGGAGAAGCATGGGAAAATACAATTAATGTAACCTATGGACAATAGTTAACAGCAATACTGCAATATTCTTGCATCAATGCCAAAGATATACTGTGTTAATAACAGGGGGCATGGAAAAATTATGCCAAATGAATGCTATGGACCATAGTTAGTAGTAAAAGTCTGATAATATTATCTCATAATCTGTAACAAATGTTCCACAGTGGTGTGGTATGTTGGTGAAGGGGAGTTGTATGAGAATTCTGCACATGTGAATGATTATTCTGTAAGTTCAAAACTTTTGTAGTAAGAATATATTTTAAAAATAGAAGCAAAAAACCCTCATATATTATCTATAATGTTGATATTTGCAATGTGGTCCAGAAATGTGCAAACAATGAGCTTCCTAATACTGAATCTCAGAGTTGAATTGTTATATCTGCATAATCCCAGGTAGAACTGGACAACTCCCAGGCTTCTCATGTGAGTTCATACCACTAGAAACTTCAGTTTGGAATAAGAAACCAGAAATCCTGAGCCCTAAGGGAAGCTGGATCACAAAGTCAGAGAACAGAAGATGTGGCTGAGCTGAGGAGCAGCCCCAGGTCCCTGACTCAGCCTTCCTAAGGGGAATAAACAAAGGAGTAGAGAGATCTCAGAAGGGTAAACACTAATAAAAATCCCCTTGAATAGAAGGAAACATCAGGAGTGAGGTATAAGCGATACCACTCCCACCCCCTCAAAATGAGTGGCTTTTAATTGGCAAGTCTGAGACATTATCTTTTGCTGTGACTTCTGATTTGTTTGGCTTATTTCTGTCATCATACTGTGCAGCTTTTATTTGCTATGCTTTCTTGTGTGTGTGTGTGTGTGTGTGTGTGTGTGTATGTGTGTGTGTGTCTTGGATTAGTGGTATAATTCTCACAGGAGATTTTTCCAAGTTACTAATGAATTGTTACTTGTGTCTTGGTTTGTAACTCATGCAAAAGAATAATGTTACTGTTTCTGAAGTCTAAAATGATCAAACTATGAAATAGGTATGTTAGTGTAACAAAGTGGGCTTCTAGCACAGTATAGATAATAGATAATCAGATATTTGGTCTTACCACCACATAGGTGTGTGTATGTGTGTGTGTACGGCTCATTACCTGGATGAGGTTATTGACATCTTAACTAATGGTGAGAAATTAATCAAATTTAATCTGAAGAATTATTCCAATAGAAACCAACATTTAAAAAAATCTGATAACATGACAATATACATTGTTCTGGAAGTATAAAGATAGGATAGCCAGATATGGATGAAAAGAATCATGGAGAGAGGCTTTCCTTACAAATTTCAAAACCACATAATTGAGACAGTAATGGAAAATGGATCTGTGGAGCCACAATTTAGAATCGGAAACTATCTATGTGTATGTGATATAGTTATGAATTCCAAAAATAGATATTGGATTATGTTTGTAAGCTCATTTGTCTGAGGTTTCACATTTACTTAATTAAATTAAATTATGATTAGGGCTTTGAAGAGACCAAGTCAGTAAGGCATTGAGTTGCCACCCCTTGGTGGGCGGGGACTCACAGATAAAAGACATGGCAAAGGAACAGAGTTGGAGTTCTTATGCTGAGTTTTGAGCTGGAGCCCAGGAAGTGAATACACAGGAGAAGAACACAGAGGAATAGAGATAGTTCTTAGACATGACAGAAGCCCTGGGGAGCCATTTGCCTGATAGTCTACAACTGGCCTTGTGGAGAGAGGCAATACCTAGAAAGCCTCACTAATTATACTATGTGAAAATGTAATACATAGTATATTAGTCAGCCAAAGGGGTGCTGATGCAAAATACCAGAAATTGGTTGGCTTTTATAAAGGGTCTTTATTTGGGGTAGAAGCTTACAGTTACCAGGCCATAAAGCATAATTTTCTTCCCTCACCAAAATCTGTTGTTCTGTGTTGGAGCAAGGCAGCTCCCAACATTTGCCAGGGTTCAGGCTTCTCAGGTTCCTCTCTTCCCGGGGCTCCGTTTCTCTTCAGGCTTAGCTCCTCTGTTTCCTCCACACTTCTCCCAGCTCCAGCATTGAAACTCAGCATAAGAACACCAACTCAAAACTGCTCCAACACTGTCCTTTACCATGTCTTTTATCTTTGATTCCTCCACCCACCAAGGGGTGGGGCTCAACACCCTACTGACATGGCCCAGTTAACATCCTAAACATAACTTAATCATGCCCAGATTAGCAGACCAGTTTGCAAGCATGATCCAATATCAATTTTTTGGAAGTCATGATTACATCAATCTGCCAAACTGCCACACATAGTAAATGCCACATTTAGAAGTCATGAAAAAAATCACATATTGTTTAAGGAATGTTGTTGGGACAATTGCTTATCTATTTGGACAAAGGGAAAGAAAGCTATATTAATACTTCATGCAACACCTTAAAACATTTCAAAAGTGGCTCATTTCTAAAAACTAATAGATATATACAATATCTATAAATATAAACAATTATTTGAAGAAAATCCAGGAGTACATTTGCAGTAAAATTTTAAGCACCCTTCTCAGATCCTTGGTGAGCTCTTATACTGACTGTTGCTTATACTTCATACCTCCACCTTCTCTAGAGAATTGCCCTTCTCCAGGTGAATCATGTCACTTGGCCAGAAAATTCCTTGGATTTATGTTTCTCTTCCAGATTGGCTCTACTTCCCTGCCTCAAAGCAGGCAGATATCGTGGTATAATTCACATTACAGAGCTCTTTGTGGGATTAACAGCATTTCCTGAAGTCACATTTCCATCTGCTCCTCCCTTTCCTCTGTTTTGCTTCCTCTATTCCCTTAGAGGGTTCTCCTGAGAAAAATTCCTCTAGTCACTTGCACTAGAATCTCCATCTCAGGATCTGCTTCTAGAGAGCCTAAACTAGGAAAACACTTATATAATCTTAGAATGGATGGACTTCTAAACTGTAACATCAACTCTAAAGACATAAAGGAAAATATTAATTAATTTGAGGAAAGAATTTATCTTTAACTTGATTTGGAATAAGATCTCACAAATGAAACAGAATGGTGATAGACTGGGACAAAATATCTACAGTGTATTTCACAGAAATATTTTTAATACATAATGCTGGCAAAGATGAAAGATATGGTACTCACACACTTTTGTAGTAGTGTTAATTGGTGCAAAATTTTTGGAGAAGAATTAGGAAATCTATTAACAGATGATAGAAACATTTTAAATAAAAACTAGATATATCCATTAAAATTTTGGAATTTTACATATGGTGATATTTCCACAAATACTTAGTGAACATTCCAAGATAACAGTTTGCAATAACAACAAAATTAGATAAATAAATGAAATAAAATAATTCAAAAACAAAGATTGAGGAATTGTGGGAAGATGGTGTCACATTCACAAGCAGATTTCAATGCTTTCACAAAAACAATGGAGAAAGAGTCAAAAGCTGTCTGAAGGACCCACTTTGGGGGTGAGGGACACCCAGCTCCCAGGAGGGTGAGGGACAGAGAGACAAAGAAGCCAAAACAACAAATGTGAGTGCTCATGGCAGCCGGGAAGGGCTCCCTTCCCCACCCCCAAAATATTAAGCTGGGGTAAAACATCTGTCTCACTTCACTGGACTGAGAAGGGAAAAAGCACCTTCTTTCCTATAAGCTGTTTCAAGGGAAAAGGGAGGGGGTGTTGGGGGGCTTTTCTGCAGTGAATTTAGCCAGCAGAGCCTACTTTGAATTTCTGCTCTGGAAATTCAGCACAGTAACACAGGAAAGCCTAGACTGAAACACCTCTGTGGAAAAGTGTATTGATGAGCACCATCCACTGGCTGGTCGGCAAACTGCATGGACAAAAACTGTTCTTGTTCTATTTGTATCCTAACCCCTTGGAGAAAATCTGTGCCCCACTGTGAGTCCCTGGCCTGATTTTGATACCTTAAGCCAGGCAATTTTAAAGGCTTAGATTAAATTGAACCAAATCAAAGAAGAGCTGTGAAAAAAAAAAATTGGCAAGAGAGAGAAATAAGCATCAGAGTAAATATACCAACATATTCAGATGTCTAGACATCAGCAAAAATTACAAGCCATACTAGGAAACAGGAAGAGATGGCTCAGCCAAAAGAACTAACCAAATATCCTGAAGAGATACAGGATTTAAGACAATTAATCAGTGATAATTACACAGCTCTCATAAATCACCTCAAAGAATTTAAAGAAAATATGACTACAGAAATAAAGGATATCAAGAAGACACTATTGAGCATAAAGAACAATTTGAAAGTCTTCAAAGAAAAGTAACAGACATTATGGGAATAAAAGACATGATAGATGAGATTAAACATACATTAGAGGCAAATAAGAGCAGACTTGAATTGCTTGAAGACAGAATTAGTGATTTCGAAGACAGAAATCTGAACTGGAAAAAACAGGAGAACAGAAAGAGATGAGAATGGAAAAAATGGAACAGCATTTCAGGGAATTCAATGGCAATGAAAAACACTTGAACATTTACATTACTGGTGTCCCAGAAGGAGAAGAGAATGGAAAAGGGGCAGAGAGAATATTTGAGGAAATAATGATCAAAAATTTCCCAAACCTTATGAAAGACATACATATCAATATCCAAGAAGGGCAACACACCCCAAACAGAATAAATACAAATAGACTTATGCCAAGACACCTAGTTCAGAATGTAAAATATCAGAGATAAAAGAGAATTCTGAAAGCAGCAAGAAAAAAGCAAAGCATCACATATAAGGGAAACTCTATAGGATTAAGTGTCAACCTCTCATCAGAACCATGGAGATGAGAAGAAAGTATTATGATGTATTTAAGGTACTGAATGAGAAAAACTGCCAGCAAGGAATTTTGTATCAAACAAAAGTGTCCTTCAAAAATGAAGGTGATTTTAACGTCTTCACAGAAAAACAAAAAGTGATAGAATATGTTATCAAAAGACCAGAATTAAAAGAGATGTTAAAGGGTGTGCTGAAGCCTGAAAGGAACAAACATGGTCTAGAGATTTGGAGAAGCATTTAGAAATGAAGACAAATAAGAAGGGTAAACTAAAGGGTAAGCAGACAGACAATAGAATGATATGACAAAAAAGAGCTGAAGGACAAAATGGATGAAGCAAGTAATGCCTTTACAGTTATAACATTGAAAGTTAATGGATTGAACTCCCCAATCAAAAGACATAGACTTATAGATTGGATAAAAAAATATGAGCCAACTATATGTTGTCTACAAATGACCCACCTCAGATGTACTGACACAACCAGTTTAAAAGTGAAAGGTTGGAAAAAGATATTCCATGCAGATAGTAACCAAAAATAAGCTAGAGTAGTGTGGCAGTTTGATAGTTATGAATTCCAAAAGTAGATATTGGATTATGCTTTTAAACTGGTCTGTTCATCTGGGCATGATTAAGTTATGATTAGGGAATTGATTGGGCCAAGTCAGTAGGGTTGGAGCCCTGCTCCTTGGTGGGTGGGGTGTCGAAGATAAAAGGCATGGCAAAGTACAGTTGGAGAGTTTTTGATGTTGGAGTTCTGATGCGGAGTTAAATGCTGGAGCCCAGGGAAGTAAACACACAGAGAAGCTTGGTCGTGAGGAAGGAGAGAAGTCTCCAGGAAAAGAACAAGCTGTTTGCCTGACAATTCAAAGCTGGCCTTGTGGAGAGATGCAAAGCCTAGAGAGCCTCATAGTCTACAGCTGACCTCGTGGAGGAAACAGAGGAGCTGATCCCAGAAAGAAACAGAGCCTGGGGAAGAGAAGAACTCAAGAAGCCTGAACCCTCACAGACGTCGGCAGCCATCTTGCCTCAACATGTGGCAATGGACCTTGGTGAGGGAAGAAACTTACGCTTTATGGTCTGGTAACTGTAAGCTTCTACGCCAAATAAATACCCTTTTATGAATGCCAACAGATTTCTGGTGATTTGCATCAGCACTCCTTTGGCTGACTAATAAAAGTAGCAATACTAATATCAGACAAAATAGATTTCAAATGAAAAACTGTTAGAAAGGAAGGAGAAGGTTATTATAGATTAGTAAAAAGGCAACTTATCAAGAAGAAATAACTAGGAACCTAACCTGAGTGCCTCAAGATACAAGAGACATGAAAAAGATCTCTCTAAAATAATAGTTGGAGACTTCAGTACATCACTCTCAGAATTGGATAGAACATCTGGACAGAGGATTAATAAAAAAAACAGAGAACATGAATAATATGATGAATGAACTAGACCTAACAGACATCTATAGAACTTTGCACCTGAAACAGCAGGATATGCTTTCTTTTCAAGTGCTCATGGATCCTTCTCCAAGATAGACCATATGTTGGGTCACAATACATGTCTCAATAAATTTTAAAAGATTGAAATTATACAAAATCGTTTCTCTGATCATAACAGAATGAACCTGGAAATCAATAATGGACGGAAAAAGGGAAAATGCATATATAGAGAGATTAAACAGTAATCAGTGGGTCAAAGAAGAAATTGCAAGGGAATTCAGGAAATATCTTGAGACAAATGAAAATGCAGTGCTGAGACAAAGGCAGTGCTGAGAGGAAAATTTATAGCCCTCAATGAAAAAGAAAAAAAGAGAGAAGATGCAAATAAATAAAATCAGAAATGAGAGGGGGGATATTACCATTGATCTCACAGAAATAAGAGAGATAATAAGAGGATACTATGAACAACTGTATGCCAATAAACTAGAAATGTAGAGGAGATGGACAAATTCCTGGAAATACACAAACTGCCTTCACTGACCCTAGAAGAAATAGAAGACCTCAACAAACCAATCACAAGTAAAGAGATTGAAACAGTCACCAAAAACCTCCCAAAGATGAAAAGCCCAGGACCAGATGGCTTCACAGGTGAATTTTACCAATCATTCAAAGATGATCTAATACCAATCTTGCTCAAGGTCTTTCAAAATATTGAACAGGAAAGAACACTACTGAACTCATTCTCTGAATCCAGCATCACTGTAACACCAAAGCCAGGTAAAGATACTACAAAAAATGAAAAGTACAAATCAATATCTCTAAATGAATATAGATTCAAAAATCCTCAATGCACTACTAAACAGAATTCAAAAGCACATATACACCACGATCAAGTGGGTTTTATCCCAGGTATACAAGGGTGGTTCAAAAAAGAAAATCAATTTGTGTAATAAGCCACATTGATGAACTGAAGAAAAATTACATGATTCTCTCAACTGATGCAGAAAAGGAATTTGACAAAATACTGGAGGCTTTCTTGGAAATAAAACAACAATAGTCTAAAATATAAGAATAGAAGGAAGCTTTCACAATATGGTAAAGTGCATATATGAAAAACCTACAGCTAACATTTTACTCAATGGTGAAAGACTGAAAGCTTTCCTGCTGAGATCAGGAACAAGACAATGATGCCCACTGTCACCATTGTTATTCAATATTATGCTAGAGAATTTAGCTAGAGCAATTAGCCTAGATAAAGAAATAAAAGGCACACAAATAGGAAAGGAAGAAGTAAAACTTTCACTATTTGCTGATGATATGTTCCTATATCTAGAATCTCCTGAAAAATCCACAACAAAGCTACTAAAACTAATAGATGGATTTAGTAAAGTGGCAGGATACAAGATTAATATGCAAAAATCAATAGTGCTTCTGTACACTACTGATGCACAATCTGAGGAGGAAATTAGAAAAAAAATTCCATTTATAATAGCAACTAAAACAGTCAAATATTTAGGAATAAAACTTAACTAAGGACATAAAGGACTTGTATTTAGAAACTACAAAACAATACTTAAAGAAAGTGAAAAAAACTTAAATAAATGGAAGGACATTCCATGTTCATGGATTGGAAGATTAAATATCATTAAGATGTCAATTCTACAAAAACTAATTTACAGATTCACCCAAACCCTATAAAAATCCCAACAGCAATTTTTGCAGAAGTGGAAAAACCAATTATCAAATTTATTTGGAAAAAAGAAAGAAAGAAAGAAAGAAAACAAATTTATTGGGAGGGGTAAGGGGCCTGAATAGTCAAAATAATCTTTAAAAAAGAAGAACGAAGTTGGACAACTCTCAGTTGTGTACTTTAAAGCATATTACATAGCTAAAGTGGTTAAAAAAAAAAAAAGCATAGTAATGGCATAAAGACAGATTCATTAACCAATGGAACTGAACTGAGAACTCAGAAATTGATCCTCACATCTACAGTCAAGTGATTTTTGACAAGGTGTTGAAGCCTCTCAGCTGGTCCAGAAAAGTCTATTCAACAAATAGTGTTGGGGAAACTGGATAGCCATATCCAAAAGAAAGAAAGAAGACCCTTATCTCACACCGTATACAAAAATTAACTCAATATGTATCAAAGACTTAAATATAAAAGGAACAATCATAAAACTCCTAGGAGAAAATGTAGGAAAACAAATTCAAGATCTTGTGGTAGGTGGTAGTTTCTTAAATCTTATTCCCAAAGCACAAGCAACAAAAGAAAAGATAGTTAAGGAGAGCTCCTCAAAATTCAACACTCTTGCACCTCAAAGGATTTTGTCAAAAGGGTGAAAAGGCCAGCAACTCATTGGGAAAAAATATTTGGCTATCACATATCCAATAAGGGTCTAATATCCATGACATATAAAGAGAACATACAACTCAACAATAAAAAGAAAAACTACCCAATTAAAAAAATGGCAAAAGACTTGAAAAGACAATTGTCCAAAGAAGAAACACAAAAGGTGAGGCAGTTTGGTATTGTTTATGAATTCCAAAAATAGATATTGGATTGTGTTTGTAAATAGTCTGTTCCTCTGTGAGTAATAAATTGTATTAAACCCAGAGGCTTCACTTTTACTTTATTAACTCAAGATTAGGACTTTTATTTGACCATGTCATTAGGACAGCTCAGTTTGAGTCCCCTCCTACAGCTAGCCTAGAGTTGTGGGCTATATAAATGGATGCTCAGTCAAAGACAGGGAAGTAAATACACACAGAAGCAGATACACAGGAAGAAATAGTGCTCCACAGTCAAGGCCCTGGGAAGAGAGATGAGCCTGACAGTCTACAGCTGACCTAGTGGAGAGAATAGAACAGCTGAGCCTGGAAATAAATGAGCCCTGGGGAAAAACAAAAGGCTTATGCCACCCTAAAGCTGAGATTGGAAGAAGCTGGAACCACAGAGCCTTAAGAGGAAGAAGAAGGGCTGAACTCTTGCAGACATCACCTGCCATCTTGCTTCAACACATGGCCAATGACTTTGGTTGAGAAAGTCCCTCTTATGGTACTTTGAATTGGACTCTTTAGGGCCTGGTAACTGTAGGCTTCTACCCCAAATAAATACCCTTTATAAAGCCAGCAGAGTTCTGGTACTTTGCATCAGCACCCCTTTGGCTGACTAATACAAATGACAAAGAAACACATGAAAAAAATGTTGAGCATCACTAGCTATCAGGGAAATGCAAATCAAAACTACAATATATCATTTCACACCTATTAGACTGGCTGCTATTAAAAAGTCAGAAAACTGTAAATGTTGAAGAGGATGTGTAGAGATAGGATACTTATTCACTGTTGGTAGGAATGTGTAATGGTATAGCCACTATGGAGTACTGTTTGGCAGTTCCTAAGGAAGCTGAATGTAGACTTGCCATTTGACCCGGCAATACCATTACTTGGTATGTATTCAGAAGAACTGAGAGCAAAGACACAAACAGACATCTGCACACCAATGTTCATTGCAGCATTATTCGCAATTGCCAAAAGTTGGAAACAACCCAGGTGTCCATCAATTGATGAATGGATAAAAAAAATAAAATAAAATAAAACATGATGGAATGCTATGCGCCAGTAAGAAGAAATGAAGTTGTGAAACATAAGAACATGGATGAATCTGGAGGACCTTATGTTGAGTGAAGCAAGCCAGACACAAAAGGACAAATAATGTATAATTGTGCTATTACGAACTGAATATATTATGTAAACTCATGGAGGTAATAATTAGAACATAGGTCACCAGAAATAGAAGGACAGTAGAGAATGCAAAGCGGCAGTTTAATCTGTGCAGAACTGGTAAAAATGTTGTTTGTTAACCTTTGGAAATGAATAAAAATGATGAAAGCACATCATGGTATTTGTAACTAGCAGTGTTATTGTATGGGTATGACTGGTTGAAAGAGAAAATCTAAGGTCATATATATTACTAGAAAGAAGGCTAAAAATTGAAACATAGTACTGTATATGACAGTAAAACCTCATGTAAAACATGGTTATGTGTGATATTGCATATATTATGGTTTTTGCAAAATATAAATACAAATATACTAGAGGGAAGGAAAAGGAATAGCAGCTATGTATGGCAGGGAAAGCATAGAGAGATTGAGAAGTAATGAGTTTTGTTTGTTTTTTGTTTATTATTATTACTATTGGAATAATGAAAGTGCTGGAAGAGTGATTGAAGTGATGAATGCACAAATATGTGATTATACCGAATACCATTGATTGTACACTTTGGATGGATTTGTGCTTTATTAATATGTACCAATAAAATTGATTTGTTAAAAAAAGAGATTGAGTGCATTAATTGTTGTTAATGCATATATTAGCATACTATCATTCAAAGGAATTAGATAAATCTAAATGTCTTAACATGAGCTGCCCATAAAAACATAACATTAATGAAAATGTATAGCATATGCATATGTGCATATATAATGTTAAATTTTACAATATGCATTTTAAATATCCAATAGAATATACACTAAATTGCTAGCAATGGTTATCCCAAGAGGCATGGATTAAAGTAGGGAAACTTACTTTTTCTCTGAATATTTCAGTATTTGAATTTTTAATGCAATTAATATTAGCTTTGTTATTAAAAAATGTTTTAAAGATAATTTATCAAAGTTAATTCATTTGATTTAAAGTTGAGAAACAACTAAAGCTTGTATTTACTATCATTTCAAGGCATTTTCAGATACAATGAAAGTCACATTGTATTTTGATAGGTATGAAGTATAAGCATATTTTTATGTTCCATAATAATAGGGAATGTGGGATTTTAAGAGTTACTTAAATAAAGAACGTATTCTGGACTTTGAGTATAAAAATCTCTATCTTGATTCAAATTCCAATCTATAGCACAATATGGAATGTGCCAAGAGTCCCTGATGGAGTGGAAAGGAGAATCTGGAAAAGGTTGGAGAAAAAAACACTGAATAGATCTTTTAAATCAACTGTAAAATTCATATGGTGTATATATTCTAAGTCTCTGCTCCTAGAATTAGTATACATCAGAAAATGTATCTTATATCACTTTGTAAGAATATGTTTTCATTAATGGGATTCATAAACTTTGTAATTACACTTCTTGATTTAGTGCCTCTTTCCTTTCCAAGTGTATTAGGCCAACATCTAATGTTTGGTCAACTCATCATTAAAATCTCATAAAGCATTTTAAAATATGAGGACCAAAATTCTCTTACAACTTAACTTAATATTACTGGTGATTTGAACTATTCTCTCTCTTATGAACCACACCTTTTCATTTTCTTTTATATAAAAAAAAAAACTAAACTAACAACATTTGCTACCTGTGTACATGATTAGAAAATATCACTATTGTGGAGTTAGAACATTGTAGAGACCTAAATATTCAAAGAGATCCACCAATATAATTATAGCACCACTCTAACCATTTCCAAAGATAAAATTGCCCACTTGAAAGCATTCCATGGGTCAAAAAAGTAAAATAAGAAAAAGAGTTTCATGTAAAAAGATGTGGCAAACATAACAGTATCTAGATTAGCATAGAATCTCTAATTTAAATGGTCAAGTTAAACAAGACAAAATTAAGACTAATTTGGTTTTCTTGTCTGCAAGCTGAGAGCAGGATTTCAAATTAACTTATATTATTATATCTAGTATTATTTTAAAATGAAAATGGCATAACCCTTTAAATTCATAGCTATGTGGTTAATTTTTTTAAAATCACAAAGCCACTTATTCTTTTGCCAGTCCCTGTCCTCTAAATTTATACAAGTATCCTTTTTTTCCTTTTTTTTTTGTTGTTGCTAAAATAATTTTTAAAAGATTTACATTTTTTAAAGAAATATCACATCTCCTTGTCATATTGATAAATAGGTAAATTTAAGCTTCCATAGTCATAATAATAAATTGGCTTGGTTCCCACTTATATCAAAGTTCTGGAAGATGAGCAGAATCTGCACCTGAGTTTCAGTGCAGTTGTGGCTACGATACAGACACGTTCCCAGAATATTTACTCTGGGAAAAAAGATTCCATTCGGAAGAAGATTGAGGAGCCTTGCTAGACTACCTGGTAAAGACCTCTTACTGTTGTTCCTAGCATATAGCATACCTGATTAATTTGCTGACTTGCAACTTGGCAGTTGAGGATTTGTACCCACAAGTCTAATATCTCCCTCTTCAAAATCGAATCACATGTGGTTTGTTTCTGTGCTGAGTGCCTATAGGGCTGCCCCTCTACTGTCTGCTGGCTGCTCCCCACTGTACCTTCACTGGGTTTTCCTCATGTGTTCGTGTCTTCTTCACATTGCACATATTGCAAAAGCAGGAAATCAGACTACCATTTAGATACTTTTCTACATAAATGTAAATGTCTTTTCATCTGCATCTTTGGCCAACCACTCTAGCCAATTGGTTTTTGAAAGTATTTTGCTCATGAAAATTAGTCACAAGGAATGCCAAAATTAAATGTAAAATAGTCTATCTTTTTCTAGACCTAAGTGTTTTTGCCCTATTGTAATCTTCATTTGTATAAATTTTCTGCATCTAGTTATTTTCAAGCATATTTATTCTTGGCTATATGTGATGAGTAACGTTACTGAAATTTGAAATGATATACATGAAATTTTACACCTAGCACAGTTTTTGCATTTTCTTAGAGTTTGTCATCAACCTAGATGCTCCAGAAATTGCAGCTTGATTATGTATGTATGTCAGCACCTACAAAGTAAACTTCTGCTTTTCTATTGATTAGGAATAGAGCTTTATGTGTGTTTCTGTTTGAGGGGTTTTAAGGCAGTTTACATTCCAAATTGTCACTTGGGTTTAAAGGTTTTAGGCTTTCAAAGATATTTCTGTAAGAGTAAGTTTATGGGGTTGGACGTGGGGTGCTTCCCTGTGTGAATTATTGTTGATTGTCTAACCTTGTGCTGTGACTGGCAGAGCCCTGCTGGAGTGCTGTAATTCTCATGCTCGACAGGAGGCCTGGTGTTATCCAAATCCCAATGGTACTCAACTGAATTGATGAAATGACCGGGAAGGCCTAATTAAAGCTGTTCAGCTCAAATGTATTGATGTATTACATCTATTACTGCTTGGTTCAATAGGTCCACCCTGCGAATGCTGCCACAGCCTGTAAAGCAAACTAAACAGATTGAATAAATAATATTGCAAGGAAAGGAGACAGCAGTGAAATCCAAGCAACAGAACGCAAAATGCAACTGGTAACCTATGAACTTTTTATCATATATTTAAATTATTGTAATATTCATTATTTTTACACATAAAACACCGAGACAATAGAATATTATGATCTAGAATAGGCATTTAATCTATCACAAGAATTGGTAAACCCTCCACCCACTTTAGTAAATATTGTATGACAACGTGCAAAAAGTCAATGCAGTTTTGCATGACTTTTCTTCTCAATTCATTGTTAGAATCTAGTGTTTCTTTTGCCTTCCTACTGAGTTCATTTTTGAAACATTTTAAAATACAAACTTCCATATCCTTTCAGTATTCCTCCCCCAAAGACTTGTTAACTCTTTTTTTTTCTCTGCTGAATTGGAATTGTATTAGAGTTCCATAATTTGCCCATTATCCTAGGCAATAATTCTGATTATCTTTAGAAATGAGTAGCTAGAAATTCTGGTTCATTTCAAAATGGGGATTCTTCCATTTCTTATGTGTTCATATGTAACATTCAGTGTTATTTACATCACCCTGTTTGTATTAGCAGAGTAAATATTATACTATGATTATAGCAACAACTTACTGATAGTAAAACAAAGGGAGGATATATATTTTAAAATATTTGGTTTAAAATTTATTGAATTTTTTCTTTCATATAGTTAAATTTCAAAAAAAGTATAGGAGGAGATATCACCCAAATTTATTTTCTGCAACTGAACTCACCCTGAACTTCAGATTTGTTTTTCTGACTATCTATACTTGACATCTCCACTTAGATGTTTAATAGACATCTCAAATGTAACATTTAAAAGTTAACTCCAAAGATTTTATCTCCCTACTCCCACTCCAAATCTGCTTCCCCTGAAGTTTCCCATCTCAACAAATGGTAACTCCAGTTTTCCACTTGCTTAGACTTAAAATATAGGTGTTATCTCTGACTCCTCTCTTTCTTTCATAATCTTCATTCAATGAACCAGTAAATCCTATTAGTTTTAGCCTCAAAATATATTCCAAAGCAAATCACCTTTCACCATCTCTACTTCTAACACTCTGTTCCAAATCACTATTATCTTTTACTTGGATTATACTAATAAGTTTCCATTATAAAAGTCAACAATTTCTGGTTTTTTGAAATGTCCAGTTTTGAGTCTTTTGTTGACCCCAGAAATGCTGTTATTAAAGCAAACTCATTCCTGTGCCTGTAAGCCTATTTTATACGAGATGTTTGTTTAGATTCAGTTAAGGGACCTTTTGATTACATCACTTTGGTTAAGGGCCTTTGATTAGATTGCAGATCTCAGGGTGGGTCCTAATCCTCTCACTGGAGTCCTAAACAAATGGAGGCAAGACAAGCAGAACTGTCATTTTACTCCCCACCTGAGAGAGGACTCCAGGATCACCTGCATCTTAGAAAGTCAGAGAAACACCTAGAGGTTGAAAGAGAGACCAGAGGCTAGAGTTAGCAGAGCAGCAAAAACTGAAACAATGAAGCCCAGGGGAGAGGGGAGAGATGAGCTTGATCACTCACAGCTGAGTTTAGGGAGAAAGTAAGCCTGGAGGGGAAGGCAGAGACCAGACACCAATCTGCCTTGCCATGTAGCAGGAATCCAGGATTGCCAGCAGCTGACCTTTATTGAAACAGCATCTCTGATGATGCCTTGATTTGGACATTTTCACAGGCTCAGAACTGTAAAAATTTACCCTAATAATTTCCCATTATAAAAGCCAACCAATTTTTGGTATTTTGTTTTGGCAACTTTTAGCAAACTAAAGCGGTCTCTTAGGTATATTTTGTGATTTCCCTCTTGTCTTTCTCCAGTTGACTTATTCAATCACTTTACTATACTCTTCTTCATATTGGAGAGGTTGGAAAGTTTTTCTAAAAAACTACATTTAGTACAGACATCATCATCAAAATTGCAACATAGGACTTTCCCTGAAAAACCTCCCCAGAGATTCAGTAAATAAGAGGAAAAATCCCACTTATTTAGAATTCTGAAAGACTGTGGAGGCTGAAGTACTCCACAAATACTGAATCAAAAAAAAAAAGGAAAATATCAGTTAGGAAACTTCTAGCCTAGACCTGCAGGTCCACATTATCTTCCTCACTTGGTCCTAGACAGTTCAGGGAGTTGTTCACAGGCAGCAGTCCAGATCCCTCCCACCTCCTACCAGGGTCAGTAACAATAGAAACCCATGCATATTTTGGCACAGAAACCCAAATTCAGAGAGACCCAAGGCAAAACACAGACCACTGAGAAGTGGTACATACAAAAGGGGCTCCAGGAGGAAGAAAGAGAGAGAGAAAGAGAGAGAGAGAGAGAGAGAGAGAGAGAGAGAGAGAGAGAGAGAACAGTAAAATGCAGATGGCAAGTAGTTCACACAATACAGTTTCAGTTGGCTGGATCACCTAAATGCAAAACAAATTTTCTGAATTGACCCAAGTTTCTGGATTGAATCTACCTGGTTCTCTGTGATGAGATACTCTATCAGGGAAGAAACTGGAAGCACAGAAAAGCTTCATAGAGAAAAATAGGGGGATTAAACTGAGCTACTGTAAGACAAGAGGGTCCCAGAACTGAAACGAGTAAGTAAAACAAGACACTTAGTGAGGGAGAGAATGCAAACAAATCATATTTGCTGCAGAGAAAATTCTGCACAAAAACAAACTGAACAGATCAAGATTTCCAGAAAGGGAAAAAAATAAAGGAAGTTTTCTCCTAGAGATGAAACAGTTACACCAAAGTGCAATCTTAAAAATAGTACCACATATACAGGGAAAGAATCAGATGAAGAAGAGCTGAGAAAAATCTATTCAGTTAAACATGGGTTATTTTAAATGTCCAGAATAAGTTGGAGCAAGCAATTAAGAAGAGCCTTAATGCAAAGTCAAAGATACAACACTAGACAAGATGGAGAAACTAGCCTTCAGAGTTAATTCATCAAAATAAACAGATGGTGGGGAGTAGAAGTAGCTCAAGTAGTTGAACACTTGCTTCCCATGTACAAGGACCTGGGTTCAATCCCCAGTACCTCCTAAAAAAAAAATCAAATGCTTAGACAAAAGCAAAAATTCCAAGCCATACTAAGAAACAGGAAGATATGGCTCAGTCAAGGGAATAAATTAAAACTTCAGAGGAGACACAGAATTTGGAAGAACTAATCAAATATGTTCAAACAAATATCTTAAATCAATTCAAGGAGATGAAGGAAAACATGCATAAAGAGATAAAGGATATTAAGAAGACAATGTGTGAACATGAACAAGAATTTGCCGGTTTTAAAAGAAACAAGAGAAATCATGGGAACAAAAGGTACAATAGTAGAGATTAAAAATACACTAGAGTCATATAACAGTAGATATGAACAAGCAGAAGAAAGAATCAGTGGACTAAAAGTCAGGACAATCAAAGTTATACATTCAGAATAACAGATACAGAAAAGTCTAGGAAAAAAATAAATAGTGCCTCAAAGCTTTGATTGACAGCATGAAAAGCACAAACATACATGTCATGGGTGTCCCAGAAGGAGAAGAGAAAAGAAAAAGTGCAGAAGTAATAATTGAAATAATGGCCCCAAATTTCCCAATGCTTATGAAAAACATAAATATACATGTCCAAGAAGCATAACAGAAAGCATGGCAGCGAGAAAGCAGTGATATAATATATTTAAGGGACTGAAAAAGGAAAAGTGCCAACCCCAAATTCTTTATCAAGCAAACTGTCCTTCAAAAATGGGGGAGAGTTTAAAATATTCACAGGTAAACAAAAATTGAGAGCTTGCCAACAAGAAACCTGCTCTATAAGAATTACAGAAGGAAGCTTTGCAAGTTGAAAGGAAAAGGCAGAAGAGAGTGGCTTGGAGTAGTGTGAATAAATGAAGATTATCAGTAAGGGTAACTAAAAGGGTAAATTCAAATCACAATGTACTGTATCTTCAATATTCAACTCTAATCTTTAATTCCTATAAGAGGCAGAATACCTGAACAAGAAAATGGCATATTTCCTGATAATGTGCATGAAAATATAAAGTGGTAATGTGGGACAAAAAGAAAATTAATGGGGAAGCAGAGGGATATGGGAACAGAGAATATGTATGCTATGGAAGCTAGGTTGATATCTTTTGAAATTTGTAGGCAATAAATTCAGGTTGTATAATAAAACCCCAGGGTAACCACAAAAAGGGTATTTTTAAAATATGCAAAAAATAATGAGAAAGTTAGATATATCACAAAAGATGACGTATACAGAAAAGAAGTTTACAATAAAGGAAAAGAGAGGAATAAAAAGATATGACAAATAAAATTCAAAGGGCGAAATGGCTGAAGCAAGCACTGCCTTTACAAAAATAACACTGAATGTTGATGGATTAAATTCCCTAATCAAAAAAACAGAGTGGCAGAGTGGATAAAAAAGCATGACCTAAATATATGTTGTTTACAAGAAACTCATCTTAGATCCAAAGACACAAATAGATTGAAAGTGAAAGATTGGATGTAGATATTCCACACAAATAGTAACCATAAAAAGGCTGGGAGTATTAACTATACTAATATCAGACAAAATAGGTGTTAAATGAAAAGCTGTTAAAAGAGACAATCATAAATATCTATACACTTAACCACAGTGCCCCAAAATACATGAAGCAAACACTTGCAAAATTGAAGGAAGAAATAAACACCTCTACAATAATAGTTGGAGACTTCAATACACAACTCTGACCAATAAATAGAACATCTAGACAGAAGATCCATAAATAAACAGAGAACATGAATAATATCATAAATAAACTAGACCTAACAGACATATAAAGAAGATTTCAGATATACATTCTTCTCAAGTGTACATGAATCATTATCCAGGAGAGAACACATTTTGGGTCATAAAACAAGCCTTAATAATTTAAAAAGTTTGAAATTACACAAATCATCTTTTCTGACCTTAATGATATAATGGCAGAAATCAATAACAAGTGGAGAATTGGAAAATCCAAATTTAAATAACACATTTTAAAAAAATCAGTAGGTCAAAGAAGAAATTGCAAGGGAAATCAGAAAATATCTTGGGATAAATGACAATGAGAACACAACCTATCAAAACTTATGGGATGCAGCAGAGACAGTCCTGAGGGGAAAATTTGTAGCCCTGGGTGCTTTCATTAAAAAAAGAAGAAAGAGCTATAATCAAAGACCTAACTGCATAAATGGAGGAACTAGGAAAAGAACAGCAAACTAAACCCAAAAAGCAGAAGGAAAGAAATGGGAAAAAAATTTTGATCAGTAATAAATGAAAATGAGAATACAAAAACAGTAGAGAGAATTAACAAAACCAAAGTTGGATCTTTGTAATGATCAAGAAAATTGACAAACCCATAGCTAAACTGACAAAGGAAAAAAGAGAGAATATATAAATACTTAAAATCAGAAACAAGAGGGGGAACATTAATACTAACACCACAATAATAAAACAGACCATATGAGGATACTATGAACAACTGTATGCCAACAAATTAGACAATTTACATGCAGTGTACAAATTCCTAGAAAAACATGAACAACCTACACTGACTCTAAAAGAAATCGAAGACCTCAACAAACCAATTACAAGACATTGAATCAGCTTTTGAAAATGTCCCAACAAAGAAAAGCCCAGGGACAGATGGCATCACAGGTGAATTCTACCAATTATTCCAAGAAAAATTAATGGCAATCCTGTTCAAATTCTTCCCAAAAAATTGAAGAGGAGCGAACCCTATCTAACTCACTCTATGAGGCCAACATCAACCTAATAACAAAGCTATATAAAGATACTACAAGAAAAGAAAATTATGGACCAATTTGTCTTAAGAATATGGTATAGATGCAAAAATTCTCAACAAAATACTTGCAAATGGAATCCAACGGCACATTAAAAGATGTATATGCCATGATATGCTTGTTTATCTCAGGTATGCAAGGGTGGTTCAACATAAGATAATCAATTAAAATAACACACTACCTTAAAAAATGAAGGGAAAAAAACTACATGAATATCTCCATTGGCACAGAAATGGCACTTGACAAAATCCAGCATCCTTTCTTGATCAAAACACTTAGAAAAAGAAGAATAGAAGGAAACTTCCTTAACATGCTAAAGTGCATATTTGAAAAACCCACTGCTAACATCATACTCAGTGGTGAAAGACTAAAAGATTTCCCTCTAAGATCTGGAACAAGACAAAGATGCCCACTGTCACCTCTGTTATTCAACATTGTACTGGAAGTTCTATCTCAGCAGTTAAACAAGGAAAAGAAACAAAAAGCATCTAAACTGGAAAGGAAGAAGTAAAATCTTCACTATTTGCACATGAAATGATCCTATTTATAGAAAGTCCCCAAAAATCTACAACAAAGCTACTACAGCTAATAAATGAATTCAGCAACATGGCAAGTTTCAAGATCAACATGCAAAAATCAGTAGTGTTTCTGTACACTCCTAATGAGCAAACTGAAGAGGAAATCAAGAAAAAATTCTATTTATAATAGCAACTGAAAAATCAAATATCTAGTAATAAATTTAACAAAGTATAGAAAGGATTTGTACACAGAAAACTACTAAACATTGCTATAAGAAATCAAAGAATACCTAAATAAATGGAAGGAAATTCTGCACTCATGCATTGGAAGACTAAATATCAATAAGATGACAATTCTTCCCAAAATGATTTGCAAAGTCAACACAATATCAAATGAAGTTCCAATAGCCTAGTTTGCAGAAATGGAAAAGACAATCATTTATTTGGATTGGTAAGGGGCCCCAAAGCCAAAAAAATTTGAAAAAGAAGAAAGAATTTGGAGGACTCACACTTTCTGACTTCAAGGCATATTACATCGCTGTGGGTGGAGACCCACACAATAACTGAAATAACATTGAATTCTCATCCTGGGAAGTCCTGCTATGTTCTCTAATAAGGCAGCAGGAATCCCACAAGCACATGGGGAGAGTCTAACGAAGGAGGATAGACCATTACGTCAGGCCCTTGATATTGATGGTAGTCCCTATGGACTTTTCCTTGTGAAACTGAAGCTTAGTCTAGGATTATACATTGCCTAACAGTTACTTCCTGAAAGCCTCCTTGTTGCTCAAATGTGGCCTCTCTTTAAGCAAAACTCAGCATATAAATGCACTACCTTCCCTGCTGCAGCATGGGACATTCCTCCCAGGGATGAGCCTCCCTGGCACCAAGGGATTATTACCAAGCACTGACTAGCAATGAATCTGGAAAAAGACTTTGACCAAAAGGGGGAAATATTAAATACAAATGTGTGTTTATGGCTAAAAGATTTCAAAGTGAGTTGGGAAGATATTCCAGAGATTACACTTATGCATGTCTCAGCAGGATCTCATTGACTGCCACAGTAAACAGTGCCTCAAACAGCGAGACTTCTAAGACCTCTAGAGACTTATAGACACTATAGGCAGGGCAGACAATATCAGGAATATGGCACCCTGTCACTGGGTCTTACTTTGGAATATGAGTTCCCCAATGTAAGAGAGTTAGATTCATTTATAATTTCCCTACAGGTGGCTCTTCTGCCCCTTTTATTTGAACCTATAAGTAGCACTATACTTGATAAATATATTTCCCAGAGACTTAAGTCTTCAGACTTTTCATATGCCAGTTGAGCCCTGAATCTCAGCAGAGTTGCAACACCTACTCTCTTGTTCATTGGAATCACCCAGGACAACAAAAAGATGATGATGGACAATGCCCATCCCAGGAAGAAGAGAGTGTCTGCAACTGCAAGCAAAACAGTTCTATCCATCTGCCCCATGGGATCTAAGCATCCTCTCAATCAGAGGCTGGATGGGCATCACCATCTCAAAATCCTCAAGACTGAGGAATAAACAAACATAAGAAGGGAAAGCAAATATGGACTAAAGTAGACTTATTATTCTTCTAGCAATGGAAAGACTTGTATCATTGATACAAAGGCAGTGGTCACCAGAGCTTTTGAGGGCAGGGAGAGGGAAGAATTTGCAACAGGTAGACATTTTTGGGATATTGGAATTATCCTGCATGACATTACAATGACTGATATAGGCCATTATACATTTTGTCAAAACTTATAAAATTGTGCGAGGCAAAATGTACACTATAATGTAAACTATAGTCCTTGGTTAGAACAAGCTTCAATATGTGTTCATCAATTGTAACAAATGTATCACACTAATGAAAGTTGTTAATGTGGTAAAGTGGGTGGGGATGAGGGGGAGGAGTATATGGGAATCTTCTATAATTTTGATGTAACATTTATGTAATTAAAGCTTCCTTTTAAAAATTAAAAAAAAAATCATACAACAAAGTTACAGTGGTCACAACAGCATGATGTTGGTACAAGGATAGACATATTGACCAATGGAATCTAACTGCGAGATCAGAAACACACCCTCAACTCTTTGGCCAATTGATGTTTGACAAGGCTGCCAAGTCTGCTCAGTTGGTAAAGAATCTTCTATTCAACAAATTGTAATGAGAGAATTGAATATCCATATGCCTAAGAATGAAAGAGGACCTGTATTTCATACAATAAAAAAAAACAACTCAAAAAGGATGAAAGACCCAAAAATAAGAACCAGGACTAGAAAACACCTAGAAGAAAAGGTAGAGAAGCATCTTCAGGATTTTGTGTTAGGCAATGGTTTCTTATACATTAGGCCTAAAGGACAAATAACAAAAGAAAAAATAGATAAACGGGACCTCCTCAAAATTAAAAACTTTTGCACATCAAAAGACTTTGTCATGAAAGTGAAAAGAAAACCTACCTAATGGGAGAAAATATTTTGAAACCACATATCTGATAAGAGGTTAATATTCAGAATACATAAAGAAATTATACAACTTAACAATTAAAAGACAAACAACCTAAATAAAATATGGGCAAAAAGACTTGAATAGACATTTCTTCAAAGAGGAAATGCAAATGGATAAAAAGTACATGAAAAGATGTTCAGCATCACTAGCTATTAGGGAAATGCAAATCAAAACCACAGTGAAATATCATTTCACACCCACCAGAATGGCTATGATTTAAAAACAGAAAACTACAATTGTCAGAGAGGATATGGAGAAATAGGAACACTCATTTATTGCTGGAGGGAATGGAAAATTGTGCAGTCACTGTGGAAGAGAGTTTAGTGGTTTCTCAGCAACCTAAGTATAGAACTATACCATGATCTGGCAATCCTGCTACTAGCTATATACAGAAAAGAATTGAATGCAGGGACTCAAACAGATATTTACACACTGATGTTCATAGTGACATTATTAACAATTGCCAAATTTTTGAAGCAACCCAAGTGTCTACTAATGAATGAATAAACAAAATGTGGCATATTACAATGGGATAATATTCATCAGTAAAAAGGAATGGCGTCCTGATGCATGTGACAAAAGGGATGAATTTGCAGGTATTATGCTGAGTGAAATAAGCAGATACAAAAGGACAAATGTTGTATGATCTCATTGATATGAACTAATTAAAATAAACAAACTCATAGAGGTAGAATCTGGAATGGAGGTTACCAGGTGATAGATTGATGTTAGATAATGGGGAGTTGATGTTTTAAGTTATACAGAATTTCCCTTTAGGTTGATTGTAAAGGTTTGGAAATGGATGTTGGTGATGGTAACATATTATTGTGGGTGTAATTAACAGCACTGAATTATATAGGTGAATGTGATTAAAAAGGGAAACTTTAGGTCGTATATGTTACTAGAATAAAAATTAAAAGATGAAACAGGACTGTATAACATAGTGAATCCTATTGTAAATGATGGACTATAGCTAATAGTACTATTTTAATAATTTCTCATCAATTTTAACAAAGGTAGCTCATGCTTAAAAATTAGTACAATTACAAAACAATCAAACAAAAAACTACATTTGTAAGAGTCACTTGAATTAGGTTTCCCCAAATGAGATGTGGAATACTGAAGTTAGGCAGATGCCCTACTTCCTACTGCTTCAGGCTATTTCTCTATGAACAGCAAAGCCATGGACATTTGATGTTTTTTCACAGTGGTATTTCAGTGTCTAGTACCCAGTCTCCCCTCGGATGAGAAGTTTGTAGCAGTGTCAAGAGTAACAGATAGCAGTGCTACTTTTTTTTTTTCTTCCTGATTCCTGAATTTTATTTGTGGGTGTCTGTTCACCAGTTTCCTTAATGTCTCAAGGAAACTGCAATGGCAGTAATCTTAGAAGCTTTAGTAAGTTGTTGATTCCATTTTATTTTCAAGGGTTGCCTCAGCATAAAAGTCTGCTTCTTGTTTATTTCTCTATTCTTCTGTCATCATTTTTGTTGGCTCAAGCTAGAACCTGGTTTCCTCAGCTCTCCTAAAAATGTCTATAAGCATCTAATGGCGTATATAAATAGCTTTAACATACCTACAATGGTATCCTTTAACTCTTATACACTCTTTGGCCTTAGGAAATGTTAATTAATCTCTTTATATCAACCTGAATGCCATTAGCTATTAAATGACAATAATAGCAATGTCTACATCATAGGTTATTTTAAGGATTAATGAGAAAGTGCAAAAATACTTAACATGTTGCTTGGTATATGATAAGTGCCCGATAATGGTGGATTTTGTTATTACATATCTTTTACCCAATTGATGATGCTCCACCTCTAGCCACAATCTTCAATTGTTCAGATTATGAGAATAGCCTCAAAACTGTTTAGTTATACTCTTAATGCATTGCTCTCTTCTTAACCAGAGTAAACTTTATAAATTGAAATTGATCTTATCATATACTTATCTAAAACACTTAAGATGTTACTGATATTTCTCAGGATAGAGTCCTAAACAGTTAGAAAAGCTAATTTTGCCTTTAATTATCTGACTTCTGCTTACAATTTACCTTCAGCTCTTGCCACTCTTCCCCTCTCCAATGTCAAACCCTCATATTACCTTCCATCATTGTTTTTCCTTATGTTGAGTCTCTAAACAGCCTCTGCTCATAAGATACTTCTCTCTTCATTTCCTCTGATTGGTTAAATCATATTCCTTCTTTAAACCTGACCTTAGAGCTCTACTCCTCTGGAAAGTTTTCCCTTGACTTTGCATCATTCTATAAGCTTTTCCTCCAATGGGTATCCATAGCACGCAATACCTCCTCCATTATTGCATGTTAAAGTATAACAAAAATAGCCAAGTTTTAGCTAGATGGAATGCTGTATGAACACATGGTTCATGCTGCCTGATTTATAAATATATCCCCTGCACCTAGTCTAAAGTCTGGCAAAATGTAACTGTTAAACAACTCTAAGTTAAGTGTATGATGTATGATATGAACCCTTACTAAATTTCACCAGCTTTAGGTTCTAATTGAATCTCAAATGGGTTTTTGTAATAGTCGCCTACATTTTCTGCCACCCACCTTGTCACTCCTTAAATACATTATGCAGTCTACAATATAGAATAATCCATCTAAGCACAATATCACTTGCTTAAAACCAAGTAATTTCTTGCCATTGCCTGTGAGTTAAATTTCAAGCGCTCCAAAATTTGTTTCATTCTGGAAATATTTATTGATCACAGTTTTATGTAGAGCACTGTACTAAGCTGTTCAGTATTTCATCAAAGCCTGTCTAAGGCAAGACAGACCAACCTAACTCAACTCCTATCCTTCCTTATTTACTTGACAGTTTACTAGTACAATAGAAGCACATTTTTCCAACAAAATGAAAGCACATGGTTTCAGAGTTATAAAAAAGCAGTTAAAGGGGAACAAGTGTAGCTCAGTAGTTGAGTGCCTGCTTCCCATGTATGAGGTCCCAGGTTCAATCCCTGGTGCCTCCTAAAAAAAAAAAAAGCAATTAAAAAGGGAAGCATTGAAAATGATAATAAATCGATATTGTATACATTTTACTTAAATTTAAGGCACATGAATATACATTACCTTTTATCGTATTTATTAATTTATTTATTCAAGAAAATGTAGGTTTACAGAAAAATCATACAGAAAATATAATGTTCCCATATAAACCCTCTTATACAGTTTTCTTTATTATTAATACTTTGCATTAATTTTGTATCTTTATTATATTGATACAATTGAAACAATATTATTATAATTCTAACATTAACTATAGTCAATAGTTTACATTAGGGTACACTGTTTGTGCTGTACAGTGTTAAGGTTATTTTAATAATTTTATTCCAATAAAATATATACAACCTGAAATTTCACCTTTTAACCACATTTAAATATAAAATGCAGTGATGTTCACCTGGAGGAACTAGGAAAAGAACAGGAAACTAATCCTAAACCAAGCCAAAGGAAAGAAATAATAAAGAACAGAGTAGAAATAAATTAAATTGAGAACAAAAAACCACAACAATAAAGAGAATCAACAAAACGAAAAATTGGTTGTTTGAGATCAACAAAATTGACAAACTGTTTAGCTAGACTGATAAAGAAAAAAGAGAGAAGATGCAAATAAATAAAATCAGCAATGCAAATGGGGACATTACTACTGATCCCACAAAATGAAAGAGATCAAAAGAGGATTTGATAAACAACTATACACCAACAAACTAGACAATGTAGATGAAGTAGAAAAATTCCTAGGTATTAAGAAATAACTTACACTGACCCTAGAAGAAATGGAAGACTTTTACAAATCAATCACAAGTAAAGAGATTGAAACATCATAAAAAACGTCCCAAAGTTGAAAAGTCCAGTACCAGAAGACTTCAAAGGTGAATTCTGCCAAGCAATCAAAGATGATCTAATACCACTCTTGCTCAAGCTTTTCCAAAAAATAAACAGGAAAGAACACTACCAAACTCACTCTATGAAGCTAACATCACTCTAATACCACCAGATAAAAGATACTACGAAAAAAAGAAATGTACAGATCAATATCTCTAATGAATAAAAATGCAAAAATCCTCAACAAAATACTTGCAAACCAAATTCTAAAGGACATTAAAATAATTATATACCATGATCAAGTAGGTATGCAAGGGTTTTACAAAACAAGAAAATCAGTTATTGTAATAAACCACATTAATAAATTGAAGAAGAAAAATCACATGACCGTCTCCACTAATGCAGAAGAGACATGTGACAAAATACAGCATCTGTTCTTAATGAAAACATTCCAAAAGACAAGAATAGAAGAGAGCTTTCTTAATATGGTAAAGTGAATATATGAAAAAACTCAGCTAGGATTGTACTGAGTGTTGAAAGATTGAAAACTTTCCTGCTGAGACAGGGAACGAGACAAGGATGCCCACTGTCACCACTTTTATTCAATAAAGTGCTAGTAGTTCCTGCTCGAGAAATCAGGCTAGATAAAAAAATAAAAGTCACCCAAATAGGAAAGTAAGAAGTAAAACTTTCAGTATTCACAGTTGATATGATTTTATATCTAGAAATTCTTGAAATATCCACAAAAAAGCTACTAGACCTAACAGATGCAGTCAGCAAAGTGGTGGCAAACAAGATTAAAATGCACAAATCAATAGTGTTTCTGTACACTATTGATGAGTAATTTGGGGAGAAAATCAGAAAAAAAAATCCATTTATAATATTGACTGAAAGAATCAAATATTTAGGAATAAACCTAAGGACATAAAGGATCTTTATTCAGAAAACTATTCAATATTGCTAAAAGAAACTGAAGAAGACTTAAATGGAAAGATATTCTGTGTTCATGAATTGGAAGACTAAATATCATTAAGATGTTAATTCTACACAAACTGATTTACAGATACAATGTAATCCCAATAAAAATCCCAAAAGCCTTTTTTGCAGAAATGGAAAAGCCAATATCAAGTTTATTTGGAAGGGTAACAGGCTCTGAATAGCCAAAACTGTTTTAAAAAAAGAAGAAAGAGGGTGGAGGACTCTCACTTCCTGAATTTAAAGCATATTACATAGCTACAGTGGTGAAAACAACATGGTACTGGCATAAAGATAGATGGATTGACCAATGGAACCAAGCTGAGAACTCAGAAATAAACCCTCACAACTACAGTCAAGGGATTTTTGACAAAAGGCTATTAAGTCCACCTAGCTGAGCCAGAACTGGTCTTGGAAGAGCTGGATATCCATATCCAAAAGAAAGAAAGAGGACCCCTAAATCACACCTTATACAAAAATGAACTCAAATGGATCAAGGACATAAATATAAAAGCCTCAACCATAAAAACTCCTAGAGGATAATGTAGGAAAACATCTTCAAAACCTTGTAGTAGGCGGTAGTTTCTTAAACCTTACACCCAAACCAGGAGCAACAAAAGAAAAAAATAGATAAATGGGTCCTCCTCAAAATTAAACACTTTTTTTCTTTAAAAGACTTTGCCAAGAAAGTGAAAAGTCAGCCTACTCAATGGGAGCAAATATTTGGATACCACTTATCAAATAAGGGTTTGATATTCATATTATATAAAGAGATCATACAACTCAATGATAGAAAGACATGCAACCCAATTAAAAAATGGGCAAAAGACTTGAATAGACATTTCTCCAAAGAGAAAATACAAATGGCCAAAAAACACTTGAAAAAAAAGCTCAACATCAGTAGCTATTAGGGAAATGCAGATCAAAACTACAATGAGATACCATTCACATATTATAGAATGGCCATTATTAACAAAATAGTAAAATACAAGTGCTGCAAAGGATGTGGAGAAATAGGAATACGTCTTCACTATTAGTGAGAATATACAATAATGCAGCCTCTGTTGAGGATAGGTTGGTAGTACCTCAAGATCCTGAATATAGAACTGCTGTATAAGCCAGCAATATCGTTACTAAAGATATAGTCAGAAGAATTGAAAGCAAGGGCACTAACTGACATTTGCACACTGATGTTCATAGCAGCATTATTCACAATTGATAAAATATGGAGCCAGCCCAGGTGTCCATCAACTGATGATCGGATAAATAAAATGTGGTATGTACACACAATGGAATACTAATCCCCTGTAAGAAGAAATGAAATCGGGATGCATATGACAACAAGGGTGAACCTAGAGGATATTATGTTGAGTGAAATAAGCCAAATACAAAGGACAAATATTGTATGGTCTCACTAATATGAACTAATATGAGTAAACTCCCAGAGGTAAACTTCAGAGTATAGGTTACTAGGAATTATAAGGCGGGTTGAGAATGGGAGATGATGCTTAACGTATGTAGCATTATTAATAAGATCAAGTATAAAAGTGTGTAAATGAGTAGATCTGAGAGTAACACATGAATATAATTAATGCTGCTGATTTCTAATTGTATTGTGGCTGAAAGGGGAAGTATGTGGAAGTAAATCTCAGGTGAAAGGAAACTAGAGAATAATCTAGGGTATGTGTAACATAATGATTTAGGTGGTAGATGAAGAGTGTGGTTAATAGGATAAGTATAAGAATGCTCTTCTTTTACAAAGTGCTAAGAATATGGTAATACACAGGAAAATTACATCTAATGTAACTTATGGACTACAGTAATATTGTAATATTTTGCAAGAATGGCAAGAAAATATTTTTTTCAATATTAAGGGACAGCAATAGTAAGGGGGTATGAGATTTTTTCTTTAGGAGTAATGTAAATGTTCTAATACTGACTGAGGTGATGACAGCACAACTCTATGATGAAAATGAGAACCAATGAGTGTATACTTTGAATAGATTGTACAAAGCAAGGGACTGTATAACACAGGGAATCCAAAGGTGGATGATGGGCTGTGGTTAACAGGACAGCTATGAGAACATTTTCTCCTGAATGAAAAAAAATACATAATACTAATAGAGGATGTTAATAATTGGACAGGTTGTGGGAAAATACACCAAAGGTAAGATATGAGCTAAATATTAGTATAAGTATAAATATTTTGATGGTGCTCTTTCATAGAATGTAACAAATGTTTCACAAGAATGCAAGGTGTTGGTGGTGGGGAGATGTATGGGAGCCTTGTATGATGATATACATGTTGGTTTTGAAAATTCACAAATTTTACTATTAAAAAACTGCACTTGTGCAGAGCAGTGTAGCTCAGTGTTTGAGTGCCTCCTTCGCACATATGTGGTCCTGGGTTCAATTCCCCGGTACCTCCTAAAAAATTACAATGGTGTTAATTTAACTCATAATATTGTGCTACCATCACCATTATCCATTACCAAAACTTTGCCATCAACCCAAACAGATTCTGTATCAATTAAGCATTAAATCCTCATTCAGTATCCCCACCTCAGTCCCTAATAACTGACTCTAAGAATTTGCTTATTCTAAATATTCCTTATCAGTGAAAATATAGATATTAGTCCTTTTGTGTCTTGCCTTTTTCAATCTACATGGTATCAAGGTTCATACATGTTGTCATGCATCAGAACTTCATTCCTTGAATAATATTCTATTGTATGTACATATAACATTTAAAAATTTTTCATCTGTTGATGGACCTTTGGGTTGCATACATCTTTTGGCAATTGTCAGTAATTTTACTATGAACATCAGTGTACAAATATATATTCAAGTTTCTGCTTTCAGTTATTTTTGATATTTACCTAGCAGTGGGATTGCCAGATCATGGAGCAGTCCTACACTTAGCTTTCTAAGGAACTGCCAAACTGTCTTTCAGAGTGGCTTTCAACATTTTACATTCCCACCAGCAAAGAATAAGTGTTCCTATTTCTCCACATCCTCTCCAAAACTTATAGCTTTCTGTTTATTTAATCATAGCCATTCTAGTGGATGTGAAATGATATCTCATTGTGGTTTTGATTTGCATTTCCCTAATAGCTCATGATTTTGAATATCTTTTCATGTGCTTTTTATCCATTTGTATATCCTCTTTGAAGAATTGTCTGTTCAAGTTGTTTGTTTTTAAATTAGTTTGTTTGTCTTTTTGTTGCTGAGTTGTAGGGTATCTTTATACATATGGGGTATTGTGATACTTATCATTACTTGGTTCTGGAAGGCACAATGAGTATCAAAAATTGATGAGTGCTAAACAAATTTTTCCCATAAGGAATAATTTAAATAAATTTAATGCATTCCCCTACCAAAAACAATGCACATTTTTAAGGCAATATGTAAAAAGTTAGGGTTCTATATATAAACCTAAAAATTAATAAATACTTGGATTAAATAAAATAAAAACTTCACTTGACCTGTACTGAGAAGAGTCCATGGCCTAATGGGGTGGTAGGAGGAGAGTGGTGAGGAGGAGAGGTTACATGGAATGTTGCTTGGAAGGAGAATCCCCTCAAATAGAACATCAGGAACTTGTGCTTCAGGTGTTCTTTCTGTTTTCCACCTTTTTTCAGCTTGCACCATAGGCTCTGACACACTCTTTGTCACCTTCACTAAAAATTTATCCACTAAGGCCTGCTTCTGTCTTCTTTTCAAAATTCTTCAAAAGTGTGAAATTGTTTGGTCATTCAATAAATTCACATTTCTGCTTGTCAGAGTTTTGTCTGAATGTCACTTCTCCACAAAGTTTTGAACTTCTGCGCATTTTGCACACATTTCTTTTATCAAGGAACTGAGGACATCCTCCCTTATCTCCTCCTCACCTGAAGAAATCTCTTTAGCCACCTCTTGTTGCTTCTCCTTCTGTAGTTCCTGCAGCTCCTCAGTGCTGAGCTTTTCATGATTTTCTTCCACTAACTCCTCAGCATCAGCAGCATCGACATCCAGACCCATGGATTGGCCCAAAGATACAATATCCTGCACAACTGTACCCTCTGTACCTACAGGCTTGGGGTCAGTCTCAAACCCTTTGAAGTCTCTCTGAATCACAGCTTCTGGCCAAAAATTCTGGCCTGGTAATGCCTTCTCCTCTGTTGTGATGTAGGTTCTACTCGACATTTTTTCCCAAAAAATTCCTGTCTCATCACAGTTAAAAACTTGGTGGAAAATAAAACTCCCAACCTCTACATAGTCTTGAAATTCACTGAAAAATTTATCAGCAGCCTTTTTATTAGCACTTGCTGCCTCACCATGCCTCACGACACTATGGATGCCAGCCCTCTTTTCAAAATATCCAATCAGCCATGGCTAGACTTAAAAACTTCAACACTCTCATCACGTGGTTCCAGTTTGTTTTTCAAAAGATTGGCATGCAACTCTTGCTTTTTCACATATCTTGACTTCCAATACACTATCGCCCATTAACTGCTTCTCTTTTACTCAAATTAATAAGAGATTTTCAATTTCCTCGAGTGTTTGGGAACACTACTTTGTTACTGCTTTAAATCCTTTCACAACATCAGCCTTTATTTTTATCACTTTTTATTCTTAGTGATGGTGGAGACCATTGTTCTAGGCATACCATATTCCCTAGTAAGATCAGTAATGCAAATACTACTCTCCTATTTGCCTATTATTTCTTCTCTTTTCTCAATAGTGGTGTGAAGTAATTTTCTTCTATGCGCAGCACTATCACTACTCATTTTCTTAGGACTCATGATGAGAGAAAAAAACACAAAAATACACAAAATGACCACAGAAACTAAAATAAGACTGCAATGTGATGTGCACAGGGCAAGAGCTACCACGGGACTAATGCATGATCCTTTGTTTCAACAGGAAAAGTTCACAAGGCAACTGACACCAAGTTCTAGCTTGCACATCGAGTACCAAACAAATGATGAGTTCTGGGACAAAATTTTGGCATTAAAATGCATCAAGTACCAAATTTGACGTGTTTCAATGCAGTCGAGTACCAAGGTATGACTGTACTGTGTATTAAACCCTTATCAGATATGTGATTTCAAAATATTTTCTCTCATGGTTTAAGTTGTCTTTTTACGTGCATTATGAAGTCCTTTGATGAACAGAAGTTTTTAATTTTAATGAAGTCATATTTATCTAATTTTTTTTCCTTTAGCTGCTTGTGATTTTGGTGTAAAGTGTAAGAAACCATTGCTAACAGAAGATTCTGAAGATGCTTCCCCATGTGTTCTTCTAAGTGTTTTATAGTTTGGATTATTATATTTAACCATTTCATCCATTTTGAATTAATTTTCTTGTATGGTGAGTGCTAGGAGTCCACTTTCATTCTTTGGCATATGTATATCCAGGTATCCCAGCACCATTTCTTGAAGAGATTGTTCTTTCCCCATTGAGTGGACTTTGTATCATTGTCAAAAATCAATTGGCCATAGATGTGAAAGTTTTTTTTCTGAACTGTCATTTTTATTCCTTTGGTCTATAGGTCTGTCCTTGTGCACATACCAAGTTGTTTTGATTACTGTAGCTTCATAATAAGTTTTAATATCAAGAAGAATGAGTACTCCAACTTCATTCTTCCTTTTCAAGATGGTTTTGACTATTTTGAGTGCCTTACTCTTCCATATAAATTTAGTGATTGGCTTTGCCATTTCTGCAAAGAATGTTCCTGGGATTTTGATTGGGATTGCACTGAATCAGTAAATTGCTTTCCGTAGAACTGACATCTTAACAATATTTAGACTTCTAATCCATAAACGAGGGATATCCTTCCACTTATTTAGGTCTTCTTGGATTTATTTGAGCAATAGTTTGTAGTTTTCAGTGTATAAGTCCTTTACAATCTTGTTTAAATTTATTCCTAGATATTTAATTCTTTTTGTTGCTATTGTAAATGGAATTTTTTCCTTGATTTTCTCTTCAGATTGTTTATTACCAATGTATAGAAATACTACTGATTTTTGCATGTTGACCTTTTACATTCCCCCTTCCCCTAGTTTGTAGAATTCATTTATTAAATCTAGTACTTTTGATGTGGATTTTTCATATTTTCTATTATGTGATCATGAAATCTGCAAATATGGAAAGCTTTACTTCTTACTTTTCAATGTGGATGCCTTAGATTTCTTTTTCCTGTCTAACACCTCTGGCTAGAACTTCAAGTGCAAATGTTCAATAACAGTGATGGCAGTGGGCATGGTTGTCTTTTTCCTGATTTTAGAGGGAAAGCTTTCAGTCTTTCACTATTACATGTGATGTTAGCTGTGGATTTTTCATATATACCCTTTATTTCATTGAGTAGGTTTCCTTCTATTCCTACTTTTCTAAGGATTTTTATAAAGATGGTGTGATTTGTTTGTAAAATGCCTTCTCTGTATCAATTGAATTGATATCATGTTTTCTTTGACTATGAGTCAGATGGTTTGAGTTGTGACTAATATTCTTGCATAAAACATACCTACAAGCATATATGAGTTCCAGTTTAAGATTCTTTAGATTGGAGTAAGTACTTCAAGTCATTTTAGAAGCAACCTGTATTCCCAAATTATTTAATGGTTTTCCAGTTTAAAACATTATTTAATGTTTTTCCCAATAATTTCTAGTTGTTTTACCCACCTCTAATTCAACCAAATTTCTTTAGATTTCCTGTCATTTTAGTGACTTTCTTTATATGAATAAATATTTATATAACTTAATCCAATAATTTTATTAATAAATATATCTTTATAAAAGAGTTTTGAAACACATTCAATGTACTTTTAGCAAGCATGTGCTTCAATTGTTAGGGCCAGCAACGCATAAGCCTGATGGGTAGTAAGTCAGTATTTTAAGAATTTACTGTGCTATGTGCACAGATATGCATGTATTACAGATGGAATGCAGAGAATTAGCTAGACAAGAGTGAATGATTAAAGGAGGTACTCTTGTAAAGAACTTCAATACTTTTCATCATTCATATCACCTGCCTCCCTTAGTAATCATATGTCTGTTAGTTTGTTCATTCTGTCAGAAAACTTCATCTTTTCTGACTCTGCCAATTTCTTAATCAGCATGTAGGGCTCCCTTTAGGATTAACATCTCATACTAAGCCTTCCTATCATATCCTGCAGCCCTTTGTGTATACTATAAACTATAACACTTTCACATGATGTTGAAATCTGTACTCTATTTGCATGTCTTTTTAATAGACTATAGACTACAGTTCTTAGAGGGCCGCCATTTACCCACGTTCTGTCTCAGAACCTTCCACAGTGCCAGGCACATGGTTTGCAGTCAGGAAATTGTTACTGACTATTCCTATGATGACATCTTCTGCTCTTCTTAGTCTCTCTTTAAATCTAATTTATCTCCTCATTATTATTGTGAAACCACTATCTCTTTATTGTCCCAGTCCATAATTCTATTTCTGACTCCACTAAACTCTCTGATTTGCTTGAATTCAATTTTTTTGTATTTTCCCAAAAATAGATTCTTTAGAATTGTACTCCATCTTTTTTTTCCTTTTCTCACCTCCTTCCTGACAATACTGTGCTGTGGGATAACTCCTGCTCTCTGCTTTTTGCCCTCCATCACAATTCATATCAGCTAGAGAAGGATTCAAAACCATACTGGATGGGCTCATAAAAATTCTTGGTACTTAACCACATGGGGGAATTTGATATTTTCCCTCTCTTTCCACATTCCTTTTTTCTGCTGAATGAGAATTGTCATTTCTTATTATCAAAGCTCCTCATCATCCCATTTACTTATAATTCCTCTTGAAAACTGCTCCATTAACTTTCTCATCTCATCTGTATTTTCAATTTGTCTTTCTACTCTTTCTGTCCCTTATGGGTATCCATATTCTTGGGTATTAGCTATCCTACAATGTTTGCTCTTTATATTGATACAATTTTTTTCCCTTAATCTAATACTAAGGTTACTTAAAAACAAATAATAATAATATTTTTATTGAGGTGAAATTCACGACTTAAAATTTATAACATAAAATTGACCATTTTAAAGTGTACATTTCAGTGGCATTTAGTACATTCACAACATTGTTAAACTTCACCTATATCTGGTTTTGAATAAACTTTTTTACCCCCAAAGTAGACCCTATAACTTTTAAATGGTCACTGCCCATGCTTTTCTCCTGCCAACCCCTACAACCACTTACCCACTTTCTGCCTCTATAGTCTTACTAACCTGCATATTGCACATAAGTGGAATCATACAATATGCAACCTTTTGTATCTTGCTCTTTTCACGTAGCATAATGTATCCAAAGTTCTTCCAGTATTTCATTCCTTTTTATGGTTTAATAATACTCCATTGCATGGCTATGCCACATTTTGTTTATGTTCATCCATTCATGGATATTTGGGTTTTTTCTACCTTCTGCCTATTGTGAATAATGCTGTTATGAACAATATTGCACAATTATATTTTGAATACCTGTTTTCAATTTTGTAGGGTATATACCTAGGAGTGGAATTCCTGGGTCATTTAATAATTCCATGTTTAACTTTTTGAGGAACTGCTGAAATGTTTTCCTCACAGACTGCACCATTTTAAATTCCCATCTACATGTATGAAGATTCCAATTTCTTCACATCCTTTCTTACACTTATTTTCTCTTTCTTTTTTATAGCCACCATAATGGGTGTGAAGTTGCATCCCATTGTGATTTTGATTTATAGTTCCCTAATTAAGAATGATGTTGAGTATCTTTTCATGTGCTTGTTGACCATTTGTGTATCTTCTTTGGAGAAATGACTATTCAAGTCCTTTAACTATTTTTAATCGGGTTGTTTTTCTTTTTGTTGTTGTTGAGTTATATGATTTCTTTATATATTCTGGATTCTAGATACTTATCAGACAGATGATTTTTAAATATTTTCTCCCATTTTGTGGGCTGACTTTTTACTTTCATGATATTGTTCTTTGATGCACAAAAGTTTTAAATTTTTATGAAGTCTAATTTATCTATTTTTCTTTTGTTGCTTGTAATTTTGGTACCATATACAATGATATACTGGCAATTTTGGCAATTTCAATACCATGAAGATTTAGCACTATGTTTTCTTCTAAGAGTTTTAAGATTTCAATTATTGCATACAGGTCATTGATTGATTTTGCATTAATTTTGTAAATGGTAGGAAGTATGGATCCAATTTCATTCTTCTGCATGTGGATATCCAGTTGTCTCAGCACCATTTGTTGAAGACACTATTCTTTCCTGTTTGAATGGTTTGGCACCCTTATTGAAAATCAGTTGATGTTAGAAGGTGTGTGTTTATTTCTGGACACTCAATTCTAGTCCATTTTTCTATTTGATTATTGTTAGCTAGTACCACATTGTTTTGATTGCTATAGCTTTGTAGTAAGTTTTGAAACTGGAAAGTGTGTATCCTCCAAATTTGTTATTTTTCAGATTGTTTTATGATTGAGGGCACCTTGCTACTCTATATGAATTTGGGGAGTGGCTTTTCCATTTCTGCCAAAAAATAGTCCATTGGGGTTTTAATAGTGATTACATTGAATCAGTAGATTGCTTTGAGGAATATTACCATCTTAAAAATATTTAGTGTTCCAGTCCATGAACATGGCATGTCTTTCCATTTAATTCAGTCTTCATCAATTTCTTTTAGGAGTGTTTTATAGTTGTCAGTCTAAAAGTCTTTAACTACCTTAATTAAATTTATTCCTAGATATTTTATTATTTTAGATGATGCTATTGTAAATAGAATTGTTTTCTTAATTTCCTTTTCAGATAGTATTTGCTGGTATATAGGAACACAGTTGATTTTTGTGTATTTATTGTGCACCCTGTAACTTTACTAAATTTGTTTATTAACTCTAACATTTTTTGTTTTGTATGTGTGGCTTCTTTGGCATTTTCTATATATAGGATCATGCCATCTTCAAGTAGAGATAATTTTACTTCTTATTTTCCTATTTGCATGCCATTTTATTTCTCTTGCTCAATTGTTCTGATAAGAACTTCCAGTATATATTAGTCAGCCAAAGAAGTGCTGATGCTAAGTACCAGAAATCTGTTGGCTTTTATAAAGGGTATCTATTTGGGATAAAAGCTTACACTTACAAGGTCCTAAAGAGTCCAACTCAAAGCTGGGGGCTCCAGGATCAAAACTGACAAAGTTCTCTCTCTTCCTGTGTGTCTTCTTAAGTAAGTGTCTGTTTATATCAGCCCAACAAGGGGGTGGGAACTCAACCCTGAGTCACAACCTACTGACTTGGTTGAATCAAAGCCCTAATCTCAACAGGTAATTTAATCAAGACATGTCAGTTGAATCTAATGCATTCAAAGAGTATCACACCCAGAGGAACATACATAATCTTTTTCTTTTTCAGGATTCATAAATAATATCAAATTGCCACACAGTATATAGCAGTGATGAAAGTGGGCATTTTTGTCTTGTTCCTGATTTTAGGGGGAATGTTTTCAGTCTTTCACCATTAAGTATATTGCTAGGTGTTGGTTTCCCATAAATATCCTTATCATGTTGAGGAAATTTCCTTATATTCTTACATTTCTGAGCTATTTAATCATAAATAGTTTTTGGAGTTGTCAAATGTTTTTTTCACAGCAACCAAGATGATTATGTATTTCTTTTCCTTCATTCTATTAATGTGGTCTATTGCATTGGTTTATTTTCTTATATTGAGCCACTTTTGCATTCTTGAGATAAATCCTGTTTGATCGTGGTTTAATCCATTTTTATGCTGTTGTATTTGTTATGCTAATATCTTGATGAGGATTTTAGCATCTTTATTCATAAGGGATATTGATTTGTAATGATCTTTTTCAGTAATGTCTTTATCTGACTATGGTATCAGGGTAATGTTGGCCTAATAGAATGAATTGGAAATTGTGTGTTCCTCAAAAAATTTTGGAAGAGTTTGAAAAGTATTGGCATCAGTTCTTCTTTGGATGTTTGGTAGATTTCTTGTCCTGGACTTTGCTTCATTGGGAGATTTTTGACTGATTCAATCAAATGGCATTTATCTTATAGGATTGGTGACATTTTCCATTTCTTTTGAGCAAAGTTGCATGTTTGTAGGAATTTCTTCTTAAGCAAGTTTGTAAGAATTTGTCCATTTCATCTAGGATAACTAATTTGTTGGCATACAATTTTTCACAATCTCCCCTTACAATCCAATTTATTTCTGCAATATCATACTAATGTTTCTACTTTCATTTCTGATTTTAGCTATTTTCCTTTTTTCCTTTTTCTTAATCTGTCTAAAGTTTATTCAATTTTTCCAATGTTTTCAAAAACCAACTTTTGTTTTTGTTGATTATCTCTATTGCTTTTAAATTCTCTATTTCATTTATGGCCACTCTAGTCCTTAATATTTCTCTCCTTCTGCTAGCTTTGGCTTTGGTTTATTCTTCTTTTTCTAGTTCCTTAGAGTATAAAATTAGGCTAACGATTTGAGAACTTTCTTCCTTTCAGTGTTTGGAATTTCCAGCTATGAATATACCACTGAGCACACTTGTCACTGCATCCCATTAGTTTTGTGTATCTTGTTTATTTTAAATTTTTTCAAAGTGTTTTTGAATTCACATTTCTGATCCATTGGTTGATTAGAATGTGTTGTTTATTTTCCACATGTTTGTAAATTTTCCAATTTACTTCTATTATTGATTTTTAGCTTCATTTGTATAATGATTATAATGTATAATTTGTATAATGTGGCCAGAGAAGAAACTTTTATAGCTTGTATAATGTGGCCAGAGAAGAAACTTTTAATTATTTCAATCTTTTAAACTTTATTGAGACTTGTTTTGTGACCTTGCATATGATCTTTACTAAAAAATATTCCATATGGCCTTGAGAAGAATGTATATATTGCTATTGTTGGGTGGAATGTTCTATATATGCCTGTTAGGTCTAGTTGGATTGTAGTGTTGCAGAAGTCCTCTTTTTCCTTATTAACATTCTGGTCGTATTTTCTATCCATTATTTAATTTGGGTTATCACAGCCCTCAACTATTATTGTAATTGTGAAACTGTCTATTTCACCCTTCAGTTCTCTCAATGTTTGCCACATGTATTCCGGTGCTCTGTTTTTCTGTCCTTATATGCTTATGGTTGTTATATCTTCTTAGTCTCTTGTATCAAATTTTGACTTAAAGAGTATTTTGTCCGTTGTTAGTATATCCATCCAGCTCTCTTTTATTTATTATTTGAATGAATATTTTCCATCCTTTCACTTTCAAACTATCTCTGTCTTTTGACATGTTTCCTATAATTTTATGTTGTCTTCTTCCTGATTCAACATATGCTTTGTTGCTGTAAACTTTTGTTTTTCAAAGTTCTGACCAAGTAGATTATAGCAGTTTTGCTTCCTTTTTCTATCTTTTTGTGAGGAACAATCCCCTGAAGCTACCTACTCTGACATTTTTCCACTGTTCCATTTTTTTTACTCTCTTTTCCTAGACAATTACATCATTCCCATTTATTTCCCTGTTACTTCTATTCATATCATCCTGACATTTATAGACTCTGTCTTAAAATTTTTTTATATTGGCTCTTCCTGCCTTCTCCCATTCCTCCTGCTTTATTTTACTTTACTTTTCATTTTCCCTTTCTTTACCACAAAGATTTTTCAAGAATCTAATTAGTGTCAAATTTTATACTAGACTTTGGAGATTCATAGATAAACTTACAATCCCTTAGTATTTCACAGCCTAATGACAGAGTTTAGCAAATAGATCAGTGTTACAGTAGAGCTCATAAAGAGAAACATGCACAATCCAGGTCAAAGAAGAAGGAAAACCTTAATAAGAATGAGCTAATGGAGCTAGTTCTTTAAGGACAGAAGAAGATAGCTGGAAGAAGTAGAGTTGCAGAGAAGAGCATATGCAGAAGATAAGTGTGTTTTCCTGAAATTACATTTGCACAGAGTGATACAATTTAGGAAGGAGAAAAAGAGAGGGATGGAAAGGGAGATGAGGCCAAGTTAGATGCTAACTCTATTGACTGAAAATTCATGGCTTTACCTTAGCCACCCAGGCAAATTAAATCACTTCATTATATGGATTTCCATATTATATTTATAGTTCCATATAACTCTTTGCTAAATACCCACAAACAAACACATGTACACACACACAAACACACACACATCTATTTTTTGTTCCTTATTAAGACAGAAAGATCCCTAAGGACAGACACTATTTCATTCTACATAGGGATGCCATTTCTCAGAAAATTCTCTGGCACAGAATAATTGTTCAATAAAGATTTGTTGAATTGAATAAAATCTATACATCCTTATATCTGAAATCCCCAGTGACATTATAAACTCTGTTTCCAATCATTTATTAATTGGTTCATTGACAAGATGAGCTCATAATGTCAAAATTGAACCCCATTCTTTTTCCAGTTCTAAATCAATCACCTCCCCTAACCTTTCCATTTATATGAGCATCCACTAATCTCTCAGTCTCCCAGCCTTAACATCTAAGAGCAATCTTTGACTTATTCGACAAGATGTTCCATATCTAATCAACATTTAGCTATTGATTAAATCTGTAAAATGAATCCTGAATGTATACATATTTTTCCATTCCCACACTGCTTCTCAAGATAAAATGTTTACTTTCAATCCTGAGTTTTTTCATTTTATTGCTTATTGAGAGCAACTAGTGAGAGAAGAGAGAGGGGCATTTTAAAGAACATCAATGAAAATTTTAATGGACTAAGATTATGATAGAATTTCAGGTCAAAAGGAGAAGTTGAAAATTATGTGAAAGGAGAAAGTAAAGAAACGATATGATAAGAATATATATGCCATATCTGAGCCAAAATAGGTGGTATGGCTATAATGGATAATGTGTGTTTTTACTTGTTAATTCTGTAATTAGAAAAATATTACTTTTGTGTAAGTAATGTTCTAAGTGGAATATATATTCTGCAAAGGATGGATTAGAGGAAGAAAGAGACTAGAGATTATTATTTTTTAATTAATTTTGAAATTTATGATTTTCCACCATATAAATAACATCAGAAGTGGCATAAGATTCCCATACTAATCCACAAAATCTCTTATTTAAATAACAAAATGCCTCAAAAATGAAATTATGTATAGGTGTATAGAATTTTTAATTCTAAGTAGTTCCAAGATTGACAAACACTTTTTTTTCTTAACTCTCTTTACTTAAATAATCTATTTCGCTGATCTTGTTTTATTCTTTTTTCAAAAATGGAATAGGGATTGGTTGTCTAATATTTAAAATAAAATCATCCTTAATAGGTGAGCAGATGTGGCTCAAGCAGTTGGGCTCCCGCCTTCCAGATGGGAGGTCCCGGGTTCGGTTCCTAATGCCTCCTAAGAAAGACGAGCAGACAACAAGCGGACACAATGAGCAGACACAACGAGCAGAGACAACAAGCAGACAAAGGAGCAGACAATGAGCAGACAGATGAAGAAGCCATCTCATGGGGGGAAAATATGTATCCTTAATAATAACAACAAAATTACAAGTTATTGTTTCACCATGTAGATCAGCTATTAAAGTACAATGTGGTCACTAATCACGTTTTCATTTCCCCTTAAAAGCTAAAATTAATTTACTTTAACATAGAGAAATATTTGTTTTGTGTTTTGGATTTCTTATTTACTACTAAACTCTGTCCCTAGTATTCCAAACTCCAAGTATGTGATATACAGCAAAGATGAAGTCAATAAAAGAGTTCAAAGTATTTGTATTGGTAATATAAATGCTATATATATTTTAAAAACTTCAGCAACTCAATTTAATAATAGGTAACGGGAAAGCACTTTATTTCCCCAAATAAATGCTTATACATCTTCTGGCTCTTTAAAATGTAGAAATCCTCTACTCTTATTTTCCGTTACTGTTCAAAAATTATTTAGAATGAGAAATCCTAGCATGAAAATAGTTTGAAAATTTCTTAAATATTTGCTTCGGGAATACAAGTGAATAAAGTCAAGACATAAATTGACCATAATATAGATTTTCACAGTCACTTAAGGTTTGTTTCAATAGAACATCTTATTAAAATACTGACTGAACATATGAAATACCTAGCTCTATGTTACTTACACTACAGACTCTGAGCTTTGATCAAGTGGGAGCTGGTTGCAATCACTCTGTTAAGTAAATATAGGAAAAGTATATATAATTTATATCATGTTATTTGAGACCTCTCCCCAGATAATACTAGAATTGAAAGTAAAAATTGGGGATTTAAGGATAGATATGAAGTATTTTTATAAGTCTTATAGAATTAACATATATTACATGAATTTTATATATTATGTTATATGTTAAATATTCTTATTGTTAAATGAGTATGCATGAATATCCTGGCAATGTGTTACTTTTACAGCTGTATTTTATTCATTTTTTGGTATTTTTTAATAATACATTTGTCACCATATCTACAATGAGATTGGCCATCATGAGTTGTTACAATTTAGAGCTACCTTAGCCATTAACAGTCTTCAGGGTCATTGGCATCAGCCTCTCCCTTGAGCTGTGCAATGGCTCCCAATTATCCATCATGTGTAATCCTTTCTCATTTACCTGGATTTCCCACTTACCTGAAACCCATCTCCTCCAATTATATATTGTCATTTAACTAAAAGCAACACCTACAGTGTTTATAGTTAATTCTCTAGCCCTGAAGTGCATGTCATGTTCACTTTCTTCCAAATTAACCCATGAAAAGGATAGAAGACAATAGTCTATTTTGTTTCAAATCCCATATGGTATAATTCAGGTTTGGGGAATGTCCAGCATATTGCACACTGACCAGGCAGTTCAAAGCATTTGGACAACAGGCCAAACAATGTCCCTTAGCTAGATTTTCTATATCTAATGAATGAGATTAGGGACTAAATGACTCTGAGTTCCTTTCTGACTCTAACATTTTATGATCCATAGTTAAAAGATAGGGTTCAGGAGCATAGTGAGCTTTGCTAAGAAGAATAGCTAATGAATCAATCTGATCTCATCTAATACATTTTATGTGAACAGATTCTAGCAAAACATCATCTTGTACTTATAGTGTTTCCTATAATGAGAGAATAGCAGGCAATGTGGCAGTGAACATAGCATGTGGATTCAGACAGACCTGGGTCCAAATACTAGCAATTAAAGGCTTCATTAACTTGGTCAAGTTTCTTAAAGTTTTTGAAACCGTTTTGTCATCTGTAAGATGATATGCATGAACTTTGCAGGATTTCTGGCAGCATTAGAAATACTACGTGTAACGTTCCACTCTTCCTAGGATCTAATAGAAGAAGAATATATTGTTAATAATAAAGTTTTTTATTGCTATTAGTAGCATGTTTATTTGAGTATGAATCCAATCACCCTTGATTGTACACCATAAGAATTCAATAAATATTTAGTTTATGACTGAATGCATCTAAGTGAAGAAGATACTTAAGAACAATTCCACCCTTTCCCATCATCATTAGATGCAACCAACAGATGCATAAATACTGGAATTCAATAGAACAAAGTCCACAAACACCTGGATGTCCAGATTACTGTTACAATAATTAATAGCCACTTTTGCCTGTATATGATGTTGTTCTGCTCAATAATTCATTTAATAATAATCCTGAGTGCCTGCTAGGATCTAAGAGCTGAAGATGGGGCAATGAAAAAAAATTTCTGCTCTTATGATACTTATGGTCTATCAGGAGAAGACAAACTAAACAAATACGTGAATCATTTAGGTGAATATCTCAATAGTTTTGATAAAATAGCATAAGTACACTCAGCAGCTTCAATCGTGTTATTGATGATGATTATATTGAAATTCATGGTCTTTTCTTTAAGTCTTCTAAGTAGTTGTCTATTCTGATACAGACAGCAAGTAGAAAGTTTCTTTACCAAGAGTGTCAATAGATAATATAATATATGACTATTACTGGAGGAATGATAATCAAATAATGGTATTTAGAGAAATCCATGATTTTTAACTCACAATTTCAAATAAAAAATTAAAATCAAATAAATATAGCATAAAATAAAATAAAATGAATGCACCTCTTAATGACAAATTTTCTTTTTTCTTGGCCATATATATATATATAGATAGATATAGATATAGATAGATATACACACACACACACACATATATATACACACATACATATACATATATATATATAAATCAATAAACTTTTGCAAACAAATAGTCTGCTAGCTTAATCCATATTTGTTTTACCATCCCATTTCCATAATCCTAAAATATTAAATTAATGTACATAGGAACTAAATTTAAAGGGTCTGGTTACCTAAATGCATATTATATAGAGCACGTAGCATATATGTGTTATTTAGTTCATGCTTTAGGACCATTGAATTAACATTCTACACTTTGAAAACACTGGAATTTAATATTTAAAAATACTTACAATAGAGCAATTAAGGGAAATAAAGTAATTTAAAGTAATATCACAAAATTTTAAATGAAATAATGCATCAGGGAAAATATTTGACTATAATGGACAATTCTTCAATAATAATCCTGAATTAGGTTGGAATTTGGTTATTTCTTTGTTAGGGATTTTCCACTCTGGTTTTTTTTTTCTGGATTTCATCTTTAAGGTAACTATGTTAGTTTTCCTAAAGCAAACTGATTGACCACCTGAAAACAATCTATTTCTCTTTAATACAAATGGCTATAGATATAGAAGTATTCATTCATTCTAAAGTATTTAAGTGTGGATGTCAGTGCTGGGCACTCTTGAGAGGTGTTGAAGTTAGAATAATTAACTGAACTGGTCCTGCCTTCCTTTGTCCTGAGTAGCATTGCCAGAGCTTTAATTTGCTTTAGAACCACCTGGAGATCCTGATGCTGAATCAGTAGCTCTGGGGTGAGGCCTGCGATTCTGCATTTTGGGCTTTGATGTTGCTGGTCCCTGGACCACATTTTGAACGTGGAGCTTCAGAAAATTCTATTCTAACAATTACTGTCATAGGAATTAAAACCAATGTATTCAGCCTGTCTTCACTATGACATTGACAAATTTGACAAGGAGGGATGGGGAAATATTTTGTAAGTTATAGTGCCAAATTATGCTCTGTGAGTTAGAAGAAAACAGTACTCCTACATTAGAAGCAATTAATCCATTTAAAAAAAATCTTTCAGACCGCAACCACGTCACAGACGTAGAGTAACTGCTAAACATTTTTCATATTCCACATCATCAGCACATAATTGCAATTTCTAATATTTCATAGTACATAGCCTTCAGCAGACAGAAAAGAATTCACATGGATTTTATCACAAGAAGCCTCTCTATTGATGGCAAATAATGTGAATCACATTTAAAACATTTAATAGCTTTTACCAATCTTCCTTGTGGGAGAATTTTGTTCAATATTTATTTTCACTGAAAGTTAATTTCAATTATGTACGCTTTTCATAGAACCAAATGTCATCTATATTTTTAATGTTAATCTGCTTGTAATCTTTATACAAGCTTTGGTTCAATAAAGAAATTTGTTGTGGGCAACAGAAAAAAAAGAGAAAATAATGCAGCCCTGCTTAGAATTCTCTCACAGTTGGTCACTGCACTTGAAAATAAAGGCGAAGGTCAAGCAACATTAACATGGTAACTACAGCAAGTAGCAGCACTGGAAAAAGACTCCTGGAGAAAGGAGCATAGCTTTATTCCGGTTGTCCAAAGCATACTCCATCCTAAGATAGCCCTCAGAGCTCTACCTGTGCCAGTCACAATGGTGTTGTTACAAGATCTGATTAAGAACTTTGCAGGAATTTTGTGAGCTGGCAATTAAATAAAGCCATTATTAAAAGTCAAGTTATATAAACTATTAAATAAATTTATTTTAAAAACAAAGATAATAAATACACAATACTCATCATGCCCTAACTATCTTTCTACCTTTTACTGTCTATGCTCTTGAGGTTGTTTATGCCCATTGTATCTGTGGTGGAAATCCTGTATTATTGTTTGCTACTGAGCATCTCTTCCCAATTCCATGTTCAGTGTCATCACATCAGTAGTTTGAGATCACCCATGTTTGGAAGTATTTACACCATGATAGTGGCACAGGTTACAAATTGCTGCACCCATCCCTGGCCTTTTGTTAAACATTTTCATGAAAACCACTTGCCAGATGTCACACTTCTGGTCAAAGCACTCTGATGTTTGAGTTATGGGAACTTTAAGGTACATGACTTAGGGGTGTACTGGATTGTGCCCGTTTGGTTGGGGACCATGATACACGACCTTGCAGAGCCTTGGATACAGCGTTCACCATTGCAGGGAGGACCTGCTACTTCTCTAGTAGGGTCAGGGGCCACCACCAAGAGTTGCTGTTGACCAGGATCAATCAGCACGGATGGAGCTTCAGATGAACACAATTCCTTCTCTGAGATGCTACCCTTTATGGAATTACTCTTCAATACATGAATCCCTATTTCTTTATCATTTTTAAAAAAGACCTTTTTACTCAAATAGATAATATATATTATATAATGTGATAGGTGAGATCAGAATAGGAAGTCAATTTTCAAAATTTGACATAATATGATGAAATATGTTCAAAACCTTTTTTGGAAAGTCATGAATTTTCATTTATATAGTTTATAAAATTAAATTTTAGCATTGTCTTTTTAAATTTTTCCTTATGTATTTTCTTAATATAAAAAGAAATATGTACCAATAATATATAATGTTTTTTATCATTTTATCTCTTTTTTTAAAAAACCTTTATTAATAATAACATCATCGACACTTTCTTGTCTAGAATGGTTAAAATGAACTTTCAGGATAACTCTGAAGTTTATAATTCTATAAATTATAAATTCTGATTTGTTAAAGACTAATATACAATCACCCTGTAAAATGCAATCGGCTACAGTACGAAAAAGGAAAAAAATCCTTTTTAGAAACCAATGAGCCAGTTTGCATGCATGAGCAATTTGGCTTCTTAGAGCAGAAGTCACACTAGAAACCTTAGGTCTGTCCTTTGAACAACTACTAGGGGAAAACACATGTCATGACTCCAATTCCCCTCTCATGTCTTGCGAACCATAAAACATGCTTCCAATATAAAATATAATTGTAATACCATTGTTTGTAAAGATGAGCGTTATTTCAGAGTGACTGCTAATATTTGAGTAGGATGTTTTGTCAAAGCCCCAAAAGAATTGTCTTTAAAGATTCCTTTTATTCAAGAGAAATACTTTCAGGGAATCAAATTTCAATTCTATTTACATTTCATCAGTTTGTAAACTGCATTAGCATTAGCTATTCACCTAGTCATCCAGGGCAAGCAACAAATGCTGTGCCACAAGAATGTTAATTTTCTCATAGTGTTGCTAATACATGTTTGCCTGAAAATAATATTTGTTTTTTTTTTCAAATTACAGAAAGGAAAAACTGCAGAATTACTGATACTTATTTCCAAAGGAAGTTGAAGGTTATGTGCAATTGTTAGACTCACTGAATAGCAGTTTTTAATGGGATAAAACATTTAACTGTCTACTGCAGGAAATGACAGTGTGGAAAACAAAGACAGAATGAAAGGAGAGCAACAGAAAGTAATGTTAAGAAAGGAAGGAAGAAGAGAGGAAGGAAGTTTGGCTTAGCAACAGAAGAGTAAATTTAAGTACAAAAGAAAATGCCTGGTGGAAAGAATTGACATCTCTTGACTCAATAGGCGTTTTATATTCAGCCTTATTCCTTTCCAGAGGAGAGGATGATTTAAGTAGTGGAGAGAGATTTGGAATATTGAGGACAAATCAGATACCTCCCTCTCCCAATCTTTCACAGATGATCCTTCTAGATCTATGACGATGAGTCCTATAACCTTGGACACACTTTCTACCTTTACTTTCTTCTAGCTATTATCAAGTCTAATTAAAAACATATCAGAAAAACATTTAAAAGTACAAAACATCATGCAACTAGTGGCTGTAATGTGAATATTGATTATCATTAATAAAATAAAATAGATACTTCTGGTGTAAAAAGTGAAAAAGGTTTAGTGCCGGGGTTCATAAAATATGGGTTATAGTCTGCACAACCCTCTTAGGCAAGATTTTACCAGTTTTTAATTGCCATCTGAAGTGCTAAATTGCTGTGAATGAGCTCTGAAATCCATTTAATGTTAAACATATAGAAGAAGATAAATTGTTGCTGTTTTATTATGGTTATTATATATTTTAGAAACCAAATTGCTAACGTTTCTATGACCACGTAACTTTAGCAGAAATAGTAAATGGAATGCCAGCATGCCCATAAATACCATATGATCTACCAAATTGATTCTTTCTTCATATTAAAAGAATTTTGAATCTAATAAATTTACTGGAAATGAACCTAGTGTTTGTGCGAGTCAATCTGCCCATATTTCAATGGCAACAATGAAATCCAGAGTGGAGACATTATCTGGCCAATGACTCAAAGGACCAAGGCTGGACTCAGGACTCCTACCTTTGGGGCACAATATTTTTCCTTCTGCATTGCGATTCGTCCACCATTTAGTGCATAGATGAGCTGTCAAACAATGAGAAGCCTTTTGTCATATTTGGAATAGAGTAGCCATGATGTGGCTTGGAAGGAATCAGCCAACATAAGGTAGAATCATCTGTGAAAAGAAAGAGGTCATTATTGGCTATTTCTGTGAGGTGGCTTTAAAGGAGGAGGGGAAGAGTGTCACACTCCGCATGGATCCTTGAAGTTTTTCAGGATAACACTCCATTAACAATGACAAGTTGCCATCTGTTATTGAACTCTTCCAGAAGAGAGCGAAAGCTACCCAAGAACATTTTTGCTACAGTCAAACTGTCTCTCCAAATCCAGCCCTTGGCTTTGTTGTTTGTGCCAAAATAAATCCATGGCCACTAGTGAACTTTCTGAGTGAACAAAATAAGTGTCAAAGAATAAATTATCAGTATTTCTAAATTATAAGTTGCTACTTCAAAGAATCTGTCAATTATTCTAACCATAAAAAGCCTTTCAAATTGCATTTTAGTAACTTTGCCTGCAAATTAATTCAGTAATGTAGTTTTTTTTATTATTTTCTACCAAACTGCATATTTGTAGCAAGTGGAATAAGGCTGCATCTGGAAAAAAAAACATGAAACTCCTAACTAACCAGTTTATGCGTTCATCTTAAATTGCATTTCTTTCAGGTTTTCTGATAAAGATAGGAGAAATATTGAGTAGTAAATCATGAGTAGCTCTCCATTGCATGCATACTAAGTTTGAAAAATGCCAAAGAATGAAATATTTTCACCTAAGCGTATTGACAGTTTAGGAGATATATAAATATTTTAGTAAATAATATTTTCATTTGTTTGCATACAGTTTGTAATGAAATGGAACAAAATACATAGTATGTTTATTGTTTTTTCAATTTCCAAAAGATATAAAATCCTGGATCATTTATAGAAGTTTACAGTAATAAGAATTTGCTTGTGTTAATACATTTCATATCTAAAATTGTAGTAGTCAGACATTAAGAATAGTGATATTTTAAAAATGTGATCTTGGGCCTTTAATGCAATGAATATGAACCACTTTCAGATTGCTTTGGCAGTGACATTTTGACAAATAACTATTTATTATCACTAACTTTTACTCAACAGACTGGAATCACTGCTAGCCAAGATTCCCTCCAAATTTTTACCAACCATTTTCACCTTTCCATCATTCCAATAGCAGTGCCCTTTCTGTGACTATTTTATCTTTCTTTATGAAGGAATCACCAATGTTTTTCCAATCATCCTAGTAAATTTTAACATTTAAAAAATATCCCAAAAAGACAGAAAATATGTCATTTTTATGGTTTGCAGCTGTGATGCACCACACCTATTTTTTTAATCCCTCATTTTAATACTTTGTGAAATTTCTCTGAATAAAAAGAAAATACAGCATCCTCTCAGAGTAATCTGAAAGAACACATGGGGTAAGGTATTTCTCATCTTGGCTAAGCTGGAAATTCTGTTTGCAAGAAATGTTTTTCTTTCAAATTAACTACCAATTTCCAGAAGAGCCATTTGGAAAGGGAATAAAAGTTCTATCTGTAACACCAGTGTACTGGTAAACAGTGATAGATCCTGCTATTTAGTGTCCACACTGTGTTAATTAATACTTTAAAGGAAGAGTGTGCATAATGATAAAGCATTTTTAAGTGCATGGGTTTCAGTAAGAAAACCATGCTGCACACTTGTCCCTTTAGAGCTTTATCTGATTTGTTTGTGCTTGCTCCCACAATTTGTCATGGTCAATATGAGTTTTAGAACTATTATCAAAGGTAGCTGCTATGTCACAATATTGAAGTTCTTGGAGAATTTAATGAGAAGGTGCTAAATTTTAATATCAAAATCACTGGTGAAACTAGTAATTGTCAGACCAAGTACCAGCCCTTATGGGCTAAGAACTTTACTAGTACCCGACACTGCTCCTCTGTGAATTAACTGAGAGAGAATGGTTCAAACAAAAGCAATAGTGCATCATAACCAAGACATTTAATTTCTTGTATCACCAGCAGTAGAACTTTGGGGAGGTTTCCTGGGAGGGGAAAAATGGAGATTGCAAAAAAGATATTCTTTTTTCTACTTGAATTAAAAGGTCGTACAAGTCTGGGAAAGAGAATTTTAACTTATTACAAACCGATCCAGCTAACCTTGCCTTTCAAATTCTGATTCCTGCCATCTTACTTACTTCCTGACAATCTGCTTATTTTCTGCTTGTGTGCATGAACCAGTTCTGGTCTCTGGTCCACTATCTTCTGCCCAATCACATAGACCCACACTCACCTCTTTTCCTGATTATGTTCTTCTTCCAAAGGATTACAGAATGCAGCCCCTGCCTTTCAGCTTCCTGCTCCTGTTACTGCCTAGGCTGCTATCAAGTTGGCCTCCTACCTCAAGCTTTCAACTCTGATCACTCAGGTAAAGAGCTTCACTAGTACCTTGGACCCTGTTGTAAAAATGATCCCATTCTTTTTGAGTCCCTTTAACCAGGTATTAGAAAATAACTTGAACACATATAGTTCTTTCCCAATGATACCCTACTTGGTCACCACTTCCAATCAGTTCCAAGCTCCACTGGAATTTTGGCTGGCCATTGCTTTGCTGAGATGATTTTAGCATCTTCATCAAACTGTATGATGCAATGTTTGATTGATTTTCCAAGTTTTAAAATTTAACAATATTTGCTCATAAATATTATGTAATTACAGAAATATTTTTTCTATAATTAAAAAGTTGGTAAATTGGGAATTTTTTTATGCTATTGTTTTCTATTTTCAAAGAAACTTCAGATTACATAAATGTTACATAAAAAACATAAGGGATCCCCACATGCTCCACTCACTCCCCCTCCCATATTTTCCCACATTGACAGCATCTTTCATTAGTGTGGTACATTTGTTATAATTAATGAACCCATATTGAAGCATTGCTACTAACCATGCTACAGTTTACATTATAGCTTACACTTTGTCCTGCACAATTTTTTAAGTTATGACAAAATATACAATAACCTGTATCCATCACTGCAATGTCATGCAGGACAAATCCAATGTCCTGAAAATACCCTCATATTACACCTATTCACCCCTCTCCCATCCCTCAGAACCTCTGGTGGCCACTGCCTTTACATCAATGATAAGAGTTCTTCCACTGCTATAATAATAATGTCTGTAGTAGAATAATAACAAGCCTACTTTAGTCCATTTTTCATTTCCCAATCTTGAGGATTTGGGGATGGTGATACCTAATCTGCTTCTAATTGAGAGGGAGATTAAATCCCATGGGGCAGATGGTTAGAGCTATCTTGCTTGCAATTGCAGACACTCTCTGTTCCTTGGGATGGGTGCTGTCCATCATAATCTCCTTGTCCTGGGTGAGTCCAATGAACTGAAAAGTACATGTTGCAACTCTGCTGAAATTCAGGGCTCAACTAGCATAAGGACAGATGAAAGGTTTAAGTCTCTGGGACATATATTTATCAAGTGTAGTACTAATTATAGGTTCAAATAAAAGAGGCAGAAGAGCAATGTGCAGAGAAACTATAAATGAGTCTAACTCTGTTACACTGGGTAGTATAAATTCCGAAGTAAGACCCACAGACAGGGTGTTAAATTCCTGAGCTGTCTGCTCTGATATCTGGATATCTCTAGAGCCCTAAGGAGCCCTGCTATTTGATGCACTGTTTACTGTGGCAGTGAATGAGATCCTGCTGAGATTTGTATAAGTGTAACCTCTGGAAGGACCTCCCAACTCACTTTGAAATCTCTTAGCTATAAAAACTCAATTGTATTTACCATTTCCCCCTTTTGGTCAAGGTCTTTTTCCAAATGCATTGGTAGTTGGTGCTGGGTAATAATCCCTTGGTGCCAAGGAGGTTCATCCCTGGGAGTCATGTCCCAGACTGTGGGGAAGGTAGTGTGTTTATATGCTGAGTTTGGCTTAGAGAGAGGCCACATTTGAGCAACATAGAGGCTTTTAGGAGGTAATTCTTAGGGCCGTATATAATACTAGGCTAAGTTTCAATATCACAAGAAAAGGTTCATAAGTACAATCAGCCATGTCAAGGGCCTGGCATAATAGTCAGTCTTCCTTTACTAGAAATTGCCCTTGAACTTGGGGGATCCTTGCTATACTATTAAAGAATGTAGCAGAACTCCCCAGGATGGAAATTCCATATTCTTTCGGTTATTGTGTGGATCTCCACCCACTGAGACAATGTCCCATGAACACTTGAACATATTCATATATCTTAGAGGCATGCCCCAGGTGCACCTCTCCCTTGTATCCCCACATCACTGACACCCCGCACCAGTGTTCCTTCCCCGCCACTGCTGTGGCCCTTCTGTGATCCAAATCTCTCCAAAAATGAAGCCAACAAAATAATTGAATAAAATTAATAAGAAAATGAAATAATAATGTAAAAAAAACTAATAAATACAAAAATATTTTAAAACAATTTGAAATAATAAAAAAATTTTAAAAAATTAGACATTATGTCTTTCATCACTGTAAGATCTGTTGTCTTTTAGTTACAATGACATTTTCTTCCATATATTCCCAAGTGTCTTATTTTTTTCATTTTATCTTCAAAGAGCTTTAAGATACAGAAAATCACATAACAAGTACAGGTGATTCCCTTATACCCAATGCCCTTTGCTTTTTCCCCACTTCCTTATTAATAACATTTTTACATGTGGATGGTTCATTTGCTACTATTGATATACAAATATTGAAGCATTGCTAGTAACTATGGTCAATGGTTTACATTATGGTTTACATTTTGGATCATACACTCTTATAGGTTTTGACAAAATTTGAAATGGCCTATATCCATTATTGCAAGATCAGGCTGAAAATTCTAATGCCCTAAAAATGCCCTACATTCTATCTATTCTAATCTTCCCTCCCCTCCCTTCAGAACCTATAGTAACCACTATGGTTCAATTTTTGAAGAATAAGATTTATAGTTTCTTGCAATAATATTGAGGGCTTGACATATTAGTCTCTTGGTAAAATAGGAAATTTTTAACTATTAAATAATTACTAAATGAATGGAAATTCAAGGATAATATAGCAATTTCTACTAATTTTACTTTTTAACATTTACATGTGATTTCTATTGTGGTTCCCCTTGATTCTTTTTGGTCATATTGGCAATTTTTCCCTTAAGACTATGAATATGCAAAACAATGATTAATTGCTATCAATTTTCATTTCTTTTCTCTAATCATTAAAATATTGTCTTTGAAACTTGAGTCAACATATTGTACTATTTCTAATTAACGTAAGATAACTCCAATGTCCTTAATTAATTATAAATTTTATAAATGCAATTTATTTTAGGAAATTTTCCCTTATATCAAATGCATCAAATAGCTATATCCATATATTATTATTGTACATATATTTTCTTATTTATTGTTAGTATACTGTGTTTGAGACATTTAATGTGTTTCAACAATGGCTTCAGTGCATTCTGTCTTCAAAGCATTCACATAGGGATTTGGGATCCTACTTTATACTATGCCAACTTTTACGGTGGCCTTTCGTTCTGTTTATTTCAAAACGCTGGTCTCTCTCCATCAGCCTTTGTAATGACTCATATCTTACCTTAGGCCAGAAAGCATGCTGTGCAGCTTCCAACAAAGAAAAACCAAGGATGTTTTACTCTCAGCTCTGCAGGAAGGTCTGTATGAAGTTGAGTTGTATCCTCCCCTAGAGTCAGCTCTAAGCCATCGCTTGGCTAATGAGCTCAGTTTTCACCAGCAAGCAAAATGCTCTGCTGCTGGTTCACATTGTTGGCTGCTTTGTTCAACTTTTAAGTGTCCTTGAATTCTTTTAATTTTCCTGTGAATGCTTTTCAGTCTTCTATAATGTTGAGGATTTTGCAAAATCAATGAATAATAAATTCAATGATCCCCTGTTTTAATTTGTGTTTGTATGGGTGCTTCTACTTTGGTGACCATGTCAGATTGAACGGTTTACTTTATAACAACTGTAACACACTTTCAAGAAATTAGACATGTCCCTGAATTTGGGATTTTATTTTTGCAAATAATGGTTTCTCATTGTTTAGCAAAACTTAGCATCTCTTCAGTCCATTCACACAAAGTAGAGTATTTTTGTCACTAAGTTTGTAAATATGTATTGCTCTGATAATGTATGGGCTTCAGCATTTTTTTATATGATTATGCCCTTTGGGATTTTTTTTTTATTCAATAAACTTAGGTTGATATTTTGTCAACATTTTTTATATTCCTGAGACAATGTATTTTGATTATTTATTCAATAGATGTTTATTTTATTGTGTGCTGTATGCTCTACCATTTTCTTGGCACTATAGATGCCGCAGAGAACAGAAGAGAGCGACCTTTCCGGAGCTCATGCACCAACATGGGAATTGGTAAGGGAGTAAGGAGGCGAGGGTGGAGACTGTCAGTAAGCAAGATGAATAATTAAATATAGAGTAAGTTAAATAGTGATAAGTCATAAGGAGCAAAATAAAGTAAAAGAGAGCTTTTAGTTTTGGATAATGGTCAAAGATGGCTTTTTTGAGAAACATATTTAATTAAAGATCAGAAGTAAAAAGAGAGTGAGGCATGTAAATAATGCAAATCTCTGGAGAAAAGGTATTCCAAGCAAAAATTATGGAAAGTACAAACACAAAAATCAGGGAATATGTCTGATCTGTCCCAGGAATGTAAGGATCCAGTGTAGTTGTAGTTGGAAGACAGAAGTTGGATGAGGTGAAGCAAGCGATGTTTATCATTCAGGAGGCTATTGCAAGAATCCAGGTGAATAATGATCAGGCTGATAGCTGGAGGTAAAAAGGAAAGGCAAATGAACTGCGATGGGACAGAAGGCAACTGTTTTAAAGTGGGCAGTAAATTCAAACTTGGGTACAAAATTATGAGACTGTTCTAAGATCTATTTCCAATTCACATTTTGCACTAAGCAAACCTTTCTTTAGATGGTGATCATTTAATGTCTTCAGCAATATTCTGAAATTTCTACCAAAGCAATTCAAAATTCAAAATCTCTTTATGAAACTATTTATTCATCTCTGCCTCTCTGAATTTTTTCAGCTCATATTATATGTTATGGTATATTGACAGAGATAGGCAAATTTGACAAGAATTTATTTGGATACTTCCTATTGTAATTTATTGGAGAACAAAGAGTTTTTCCTATGTGCAGAATTTCTGATGGAGTGGTCTCACAAGTTTGCATTTCAATAAGTTCCCCAGTGATATTGATCCTA
>JAQZBX010004283.1:0-61093 GCA_029593785.1 Cabassous unicinctus | reverse complement strand
AATACCTAAGACTAATCTGAGAGAAAAACTATAATATCATGGGCCCAACTGGCAGAGGACAGCACATTATTGCTCTAGAAATTTCACGATAATGTTCCCAGCAGGGATGGGATTAGGGTGAGGAGAGTGAGGCACTCGTGCCTGGCACAAAATGTAAGGGAGCTCCAAAGAACTCAGTCACTGATCCTGAATATTTTTTAAAAAATCAAAATTCATGTAAATTAATCAAGAATGTCCTGCCAAACCAACCTGGAGCCTGTGGCAAGAAGCAAAATCAGCAATACAGATCCTGCCTTTATGGAAAACGTTGATACTTCGCTCACCATGGATTTTTTGCATTCATTTTGATATTTTGAAACACTGCATTGAAATAGCGCTCATCTGGATCGCTGAGATTTGAGGTGTTGCCTCACCTGACCCACCCTGTCCTGAGCTCTGACTTAGGCCTCCAAGCAGCCCCACGGCTCCAGGCAGGGCGTCACTCCCCTCACTCCGACGATTCCCAATGGTGGCACTGATTTCGGTTCTTTTGCAAGTGCCTCATACTTTAGGACTATACAAAGCTTTCCTAACTGCAGCAGCTGTAACAACAGGCTCTATGGATTTATTAGGAAACAGGACATCTGCCTTTTGCCTCGGCCTTTGGGGTCTTGGTGATGGTGAAATGTCCTCTGTCCTGGCTGTGCTCAAAAGCGCACGCTCACTGTGTGAATTTCGGACGTGCACGTGTCATTCGAGAGGATACAGTCAGTATTAAATCACCACAGTAAGATGCCCACAGGCAGGCCCGGCCCGCCAAACCGCGCCGTCTCTGACTTTACGGCAGCTGGTCTTGCCTGTCAGCAGAGCTCAGCCGTGTGTCGTGGACACCAGGCCCCCAGGCCGAGTCCAGGGAATTGTGTCTGGTCCCCAAGTGGTCACCGACTGGTGGACCTTGGGCATGTCACGTCTGCTTTCTCGCGGGGCCTGCGCCCCGCGCCCCCCTTGGCCTTCTCTCAGCGGCCCATCGTCTTCCTCCAGCCACGGTTGCATCAGGCGTCCCGCGCAGGCTTTGGCCACCTTTGGGCAGGTGTGACCCGGCGGCATCTCTCCTCGGCCTGGCGCTGAGCCCCTCTCCCTCCCCGCCCCAGGCTGCTCAAGAGAACCTGCTTGGGGCTGGCAGTGCACAGCCTGGGGGACCTGGGCGCCTCCACCCCCAGGCCCACCTTCGACCAGTGGAGGACTCGCGAGACGATTTCCTAAGACACGGCTAGCCCGTCATCGCAGAGGTGGCCAGTGTCGTGCATCCGCGCACGGCGTTCCAGGCTTCCTTGTCTCATCCACCTCTCTCTGCTCCCCGGCATCCCTTCCCAAATACTCCGCAGAGGCTTTACCCCAGGTGTGGCTTCTGGGGGAAGCCAGGCTCAGACATTTGCCTGTAAAATCAGGGTTGCAGAAGGTAAAACTGAGATTCCATTCAGGAATGTGTTTCCTCAATATAGGAACCATGCAAGTACAATGTTATGAATTCTTATCATCCTTTGTGCATCATTCCCGTAATCAGCAGTAGTGAGTCTGTCATGGACAATCACCATTACAAAACTTTATTTCAGAAAAAAAAGACAAAATCCTTGACTTCAGCCCACAGTTTGCCTTGCATCTAATTACATAAAGCGGATCTCTTTCATGTTGGGCACAGTCTCGGCTACAGCGGTTCAGCTAGAGCGACGCAGCTGCTTCCTCTGAGCTTGAATTTCCTGAAGTGTCACTGGCGCCTGACGCTGCTGGGCTGCGCTCTCTTCTCCCGTGTTAGTCACGGGGCCCTGTAGGCGCTTTAATTGTTGCTCGGGTCAAATTGTAAGTTTGTCCCTGCAAGTTTCATCTCTGAATTCCCTCACAGCACCACAGAAAGGCCTGATGCACAGGGACGGCCCAGCACACAGGGGCCGACTAGCCAAGCAGACAGAAAGTTCTAGAAGGCAAAAGGCAGAGTCAGAGGAAACGCTACCACCCTACAACTAGGAATTAATTAATATGGATGATAGGAACTCTCAAGTTGCTAAAATGGGAATATAAATCAGAACATAATATTTTCTAAATATTTTCTGGAGCACATAAGGAGAAAATGAATTAAATCGCCAAAGTGCTTTCAGAATAAATTTCTATCCAAGTTATTTAAGTACCATTTGCCCTGTGCAATTAAAATGCAGACATCTTATTAAAGTATACTTTTCCTTCACCTACTTTTCAATTCAAAGCAATCCTGTGTGCCTTCTGATTAAAGGCACCGTGTGCAGTACGCCTCTCCCTGCACTCTGCTCTGCTCTCCTAAGCTGCCTCTGCTGCCCTGTCCCCCTGCCCTTTGCTGGAGAGCATCTCTTCCTTCAGGTCTTCCGCTGGCCCCACCTGTGACGACTCCCTCACCCCCACACACAGGTGTGGGGCCCCAGCCAGCCCAGCCCTCTGGCTCCAGTTACGGGCTCAGGCGTGGACACACTTCACAGGTGGGGCCACTGCAGGCTGCCCAGAGACCTGTTGTATGGATGCGAGACCACCCTCTTCTCCCTCTCTTGCTCTTCCTCTAAAAGCCCATGGGAGCCTGGAGCTGCCAGCCCTGTGGAAGGAGCCTGCAGGGGATGTGGCCAAGCCAGAGCAGCCTGCCGCGAGAAGGCACGATGTCAAGCGCTCTGTGACCCCAGGATCCAGCTATGCCAGAGCCTAGGAGTCTCTGTGTCATGGACCAACTAATTTCCTGGGGCTTAAGTTAGTTTCGGTTGATTTTCTGTCACTTGCCATCAATGAACCCAACTAATACATTTGTTTCTGGGAAGAATGTGCTCTTCAAAGGTTGTGTCACAAGGTCCACAGCCCACGTAATAGAGGATTTGACCTCATTATTGCTATTATGAACACATCAGTTCTTCGAAGTCTCCAGATGCTAAAAGGTTTATTTCTTTTTATGACTTTCTTCTTATTTCTAGTCAAAGAGCACCTTTCTTCTGCTCCACCGAACAAGCTTGTGCAACTATGTTCAGCATAGAAACTCTGGGTGGGGAGAAAGATTTAGCTCTTAATGGATAGTCAGTACGGGTTTGTTTTCATTTCAAAATTCGTTGAGATAAAAATTGCACCTTGTAACTAAATCTAAGGTAAGTTTCACCAATAAAAATTATAATTCACTAAAAGCTGTTGATAAATAACCTAAAGAGCTAGGTACAGGGGATTGGATGTAGCTCAAGTGGTTGAGCACCTGCTTGCCATATATGAGGTCCCAGGTTGAATCCCCAGTACTTCCTAAAAAAACCAAACAAACAAAAAAACCAGTTCTCACTGGGGAGCAGGTGTAGCTCAGTGGTTGAGTGCCTGCTTCCCACGTAAAAGGTCATGGGTTCAATCCCGGGTATCTCCCTTAAAAAAGAACTAGGTATACATGGGAAAACAAACTTTCTCACTTTTTGCTTCAGATGATTTGATATCCTGTGACTAGACGATCTTTTTTTATTTAATTAGAGATGTGAGCTTACAAAACAATCATGTATAATGTGCAGAATTCCCACATATCACCCCTCCACCAACACCTTACATTGTTGTGAAATGTTTTTATGAAAGAACATGATCAGACTATTTCCACTAACTGTGGTGCATAGCATACACCTGGCATATTTTTCCACACACCCCCTATTATTAACACTATGCATTAGTATTGCACACTTGTTAGAGTTCCTGACAGACACTCTCCTATTTGTACTGTTAACCACAGTCCATCTTCCACCTCATGGCTCCCTGTGTTATACAGCCCCACACCTGGTACATTCTATCTAAAGTGTACACTCAGTGGGTCTCACTTTCATCACAGAGTTCTGCAGTCACTGCCCCAGTAAACCTTTGGGGGACAGATGTGTCTCAAATGGTTGGGCGTCCGTCTCCCATATGGAGGAACCCAGGTTCAATCCCCGGGACTTCCCGGTAAAAAAAAAGAAAAAGAAAAAATCCCATATCCCCTGTTATTGACCCTTAGCATTGATATAGTACCTTCTTAGACATTGATGCACGAATATTACAATATTGCTGTTAACTGTAACCTGTAAGTCACATTAGTTGTATTTTTCCTAGGCATCACCATATTCTTACCACCTTGTGCCTAGACAATCTTGACCGGCACTGATCAGTTTCAGTAGAAGCCTGGCCACATTCTGGGCCTCAGCAACTTCTAGAACAATGAAGAAACAATCCTTTCTAACCAGCTGTCTCAGTTTCCTGCAGCTGCCATAACAAGTACCAGAAACTGGGAGCTTGAAACAACAGAAGTTTTCCCTCTCCCAGTTCTAAAGGCCAAGAGTCTGAACCAGGTGTTTGGGGGGCACGCTCCCCCTGAAGTCTGCAGGGAGAACCTCTTTCTTGCTTTGCTCCTGGCTTCTGGTGGCCGTCTTCTCTCTGTGTCTGTCTGTCTGTGTCCAAAACTCCTCTTCCTATCAGGGCACCAGTCATGTTGGATTAGGACCTACCCTAGTCCAGTTTGCTCTCATCTTGACTAATTCCATCTGATATGAACCCAATTCCAAGTACAGTCACCCTCTGAGGTAGTTGGGTCAGGACGGCAACATCTCTACTTAGGGGGTGGGGGCACAATTCAACCCCTGGCATTAATTTATTAAAGGCTAGAGAAGGGCATTGATTATAATCTAGGTAACTTTTAAACTCATTCACTCATTCATTCAGCTAGAATTACACTGTACTAGTCATGTGCCACTGCTCGTAGGTGCAGCATACACAGCGGTGGGAAAAGCAGACCTTTTACGTGTCCTCACGGGGCCTGCAGTCTAGTGGAGAACACAGGAGAAACGAAACAAGCAAATCGATACTATTTATAAATTGAGACCAGTGCAACACAGGGGAAGAACCCAGAGTGCTCTGTGAAAGAGTAACAAGGTCACCTGCTTGACATAGGGTGGGTTTAGATTTTCTAGCTTGTCACAAATTTCTCAGGAGCAACGTTCTCTGTTTTCATATTTGTCCTTCCACAGGTGAGCATCATAAAAGACATACTGTACCGAGCCAGCTTTGAACACAGAGACACGTAGTGGGATGTCATGAGCCCTTGTCGCCCACTGCGGATTTGTTATGAAGGTTGAACACAAGACATTCTCCCAAGTGGAGGAAGCCTTTGAAACCAATACATTCTCTCTCCGGCTCCTTCTTGGACTCCCTGGACTATTGTTACTGTTTGAGTGACCATCAAAGAGTGACCTGACCTTCCCATTTTCTCACCTGTGAAGTGGGCACCATACAACGGTGCCTCTTAAGGGCTCTCGCAAGGCTTGAATGTGATGTAGCGCAAGCAGAATTTAGGACAGCCCCTGGGCAGGCTCGAATCTGTAGGGAGGCAGCTTACTTGGGAGGTCACGGCTGACCCCGCCAGAGCTGGGAAAGTGTGCAAGAGCTAGCCCTGTGGCCCAGCCCTGGGGAAGCTTTCTGGAAAGAAAGAATGGTTTTGCACAAACTAGAATATCGAGGCCCTTCCCCCAGTGCCATGGCTCTCGGAAAGCTTTGTTTTCCCATAGAGTCGGTGAGAAGTGTGACTCAGCTGCTAGCCAGCCCGCTGTAGCCACCTCCACCTTCCGGCACCCTTGCCACTTAACACACGCTCTCAAGGTCACCCCCGGCACTGCCTGCCGGCTGGCCGGATCAGTAGAGCAACAGCACATTCTTTCCTTGAAAAGGGAAGAGCAAACCTGCTTTAGTGAAAGCCTTGTCTTCTTGGATCTTCTCTGAGAGCCCATGGCGGCCACCCACTTCGGATGCACCAACTCGTCAGTGACGAGGCTGGTCTTAGGCCTTTCATGCTCGTTACCCGGCACCAAGAATGGGGTTGTGACACGTTCTGCAAAAGGAAAAGCCCTCACGAAAGAACCTGCAGGACAGTGGCTGCTACACACACTTCCAGGTACATTTTCCTCCATATTCAATGAATGTGCTGAGAAGAAAACACAGCTGCTACTTTAGACAGAAACAGACTGCCTCGCGCCTAACTTCTAGGGTGTGGAGAAGTCGGTCCTCTTAGGCAGAAAGAGACCTTCTTAAGGTCTTCTGTTTGAGAGAGATGAGGCCTCACAGTATGGTCAGGAAAGAGTGAAAAAGAAACAGCTTATCTGCTCTGTGGGCCCAAGGACAGCAGTTGGGGAGTCGACATCCACAGCCCAAGACCTCAGAGGTCGAGGCCCCGGAGAAGCGAGGACTGGGGCAAGTGAGGAGGCTGTGGTAACACAGGGGAAGGAAAAGGATGGCAGCAAGCAGCACCAGGGGGCCCAGGAAGGGACACGTTCCCATGGGAGGGATGGACCTTTACCACAGCGAGAGCCAAGGGTCAACATCAACTTGCATTTTGTACTATGGTGACTTAATCTATCTCCATGTCCTCCAAACTTCAGTAAAGGTGGCTGCTTGCAATAGTCCTGGGCTAGGAGAATTCTGGGGGAAAGTAAGGATGGGGGAGTTATCCAGAAGGAGCTGAGCTCGGGAATGCAGGCAAGTGGGCATCAGAGCCAGAGGAAACCAGGAGGAAGGTAGATATCCAAGAATCCGCAGAGGCCACCACGGGCATCGGGTTTCCCAGCATTCTTGGGGTGGGGATCCCTTCTTTTTTGTTGTCAACATGAAAGGATGGAATAACCCCCAAAATTTGGAATGCTGGAGACACTCAAGAGACAGTCACAAAAATTACGTAAGGGACATACATGTTTCCAGACTTTCTGTTTTCTGACATTTCTATGATAAAAAGAAGTTGTTTGGGTCGTACATTCACTTGTGTGTGTGTTTTGTGGGACGTCCATGCTGTGTGGGTCTGTGATAGAGTCAGAGCTGGAACTTGCATGCTGAGGGAGAACAAATGATTTCTGATGAAAGAATGACTTGCTGGGCTGCCCAGTGATTGAGCCACACTTTTTATAGAGACATACTTCTTCCCATGGTGGAAGCAGTCAGAACTCGGTTTGACCCACCTTCCGAAAAATAGTCTCACATGCTGCCAGGTTATTCAGAGGGATGTTTCTAGAGCGCCTGGTATATGTAGGTCCTGCCAGCAAGGACCCTGCTCATACCTGTGTGGTCACATCTTGGTGGAAGGCTATGGAAGTTCTTTCCTGGCTTGAAAAAGATGTTGGAATAAAGTGAACCCAAAAGCACTGAGTCATTTGAAGACAAGCATTGCCCAGTGTCATCTGAAATGTGTGATTTGGGGAAAATATTTCCACATTCCACAAATTCTCCAAGACTCTGAAATAAAGAATTATCTAAACCTGGAAGGGCATTTAGCCCCAAACCACATTACTAGTTTTAAAAAGAACATAGGTAGTGAAATAGCCTAGGTCAGAGTTGAGACTGAATAAATCTATTCTTTTGAGAGTGTGCTGCTGACCCAGGCTCAGCTTACAGCAATAATAGAAAATGGGCCCAAATGGGGACAGGTGGAAATATCGCTTTGTCAAAGGAGTCACTAATGAATGCATAGAAACATGTCTCAATTCTGGAACATGACTATCTCATGGCCTCTAGAACTACATTTCAAGTAACTATAGTAAAAAATAATATCCTCTCTGCCTTCCAGAAATAATTAATGTTTCTAAAACAATTTCATTTGTCCTCACCATTTTCCACTACTAAAAATGATCTTTATCTGCATTTGCATTCTCCCTTATTACTGATTCGCTGTGTGATATCGAGTAAATTAGCTAACATCTCTAAGCCTCACTTTTCTCATCGGTAAAACCCACTAGATTGTTTTGAGGATTGAAACCATCCCAGAATCCTCAGGATTGGTCAATGAATGATGGACTAGAGTAGACTTACTGCTATTCTACTATAGACTTATTGTTATTCTAGCAATGGAAGAATTTTAATCATTGATGTGGAGGCAGTGGCCACTGGAGGTTCTGAGGGGAGGGAGAGGGGAAAAATAGGTGTAATATGTGGGCATTTTCAGAACATTGGAATTATCCTGAATGCTGTTGCAATGACAGATACAGGCCATTGTATATCTTGTCAGAACTTACAAAATTGTGCTGGAGAGAGTTTAAACTATAATGTAAACTATAATCCACACTTAGTGGCAATGCTCCAATATGTGTTCATCAATTGTAACAAATGTACCACACTAATGAAGGATGTTGTTAATGTGGCAAAGTGTGGGAAGTGTAGGGAGTGGGGCATAAGGGAATCCCCTATATTTTTTATGTAACATTTATGTAATCTAAGTATCTTTCAAAAAAATTTAAAAAGTATATATATATATTTTAAATGATCTTTATTTTTATAAACACGAAAGGTAAAAACTGGACTTGCACTTAACTGAACACTCTTATCCTTCATTCCTTCCTGAAATACCACCCAAATGACAGTAATGAACTGTAAGAAGTCATGAACTCATAAGGACAAAGGAAACAGGATAGGCGATGACAGCCAACGAGTAAAGTTAACAAGTTTGGGATGATAGGAAGCAGATGGATGGGTTTCAACATTCAGAATACTACAAAAAGCTGAGCCTGATAAGAAGCAAACCAATGTTTGCCCCCGAAAGGCAGAAAGGCTCGGGTTTGGAGGCACCAGGTACCCCTAAGGGCTCCAGCACAGATAACCTGGGAAAGCACAAGCCATCGGAAGGCCCAATAAGGAGCCCTTTCACCCCAAGACCCCTCCCCAACCCCGGCTGCCTGGCGGCCTCCCCTCCTGCACCTTGGCAGAAGGTTTCCTTCTGGAGAGGCTGAACCCAAGGCTGTCTGGACTTGGGGCCACCAGACCACATACGGGTAAAGGCCAGGAGCCATACTGAAAGCAGGAAATTCAGTGAAAGTCTGCTTACTGAGTTCTGCAGTGCCCAGTTTGTTTCTCCTCTCAGCTCCCAGAATTTAAACTAGTGAAGAAACTGGCCCACCCAAAGGAAGAGATCCTCTAGTGCTAAGCTTCATGACCCACCCCGTGGCACGGCCGGGCCTGACCTGAGCACCTGATGTTGTGGCTACCGATCAGGAAGCCCCACTCACAGATAATTTCCAATAAGGTTTGAAGCAGCCACTAGGCCCCATATATTTTATGTATTCAGGAAAGCCACTCACTTGAAAGACTGAGACCAAAATGAATGAACAAATAAAATAATAAGTAAAGAAACAAAATGAACAAGATGAGAAAAAGAACTCAGGAAACAAACAATGCAGTGGGCACAATAAAAAGTCAAATAAACATGCAATTAACATCCTTGGAGATGAGGAGCTTTTGCATTCATGAAATGAGAACATAAGATGACTTATTTAGAAGGAACATTTGGAAAACAATAAAGAGCTGTTGGAAATTTAAAATATAGTAAAAAAAAGATTTTTAATGGAATAGAAGATTTAGAAGATAAAATTGAGGAACTGTTCTAGAAGGAAGAAGAAAATGTTAGGGATGGGAAATAGGAGTGAAAAGATAAGGGGCTTAGGAGGGTTAAGCCAGGAGGTCTAGCATTTGAATAGTAGGGATGCTAGAAAAAGAAAGCAAAGCAAACGACGGGAAAAAGATAAAGAAGTATTGTTTTGTTTTTTTAAAAAATGTTCCTAGGGCTTAAGGGAATAGGTCACCAGATTTAAGACCACCAAATGCATAGTCCAACGAATGTAAGCAGTCCTTCACTAAGGCGCATCATCACGAAGTTTTCAAAAACCAAGAATAAAGAAACGATTCTAAAGCTTCCTGCAAAGAGGGGGAGGAAATAGGTCACGTACAAAAAAACAACCACCACCAGGAATTAGAGTTCTCAATGGCAACAGAAAAAACTAGGTGACTCTGGAGTAATGCCTTCAAATTTCCAAGGGAAAATTAGTTCCAACCTAGAATTCTACATACTGCCAAATGGTTAACCAAGCATGAGGGTAGAATCAGCATCTTCAGAAAGGCAAGTTCTCAAAAACTTAACTCACACACACCTTTTCCTGGAGATTTCCTGGGAACCTGTAGCAGGAGACAAAGGACCCTGGGAATGGTAACTGTGACTAAAAAAGGGAACTAAGTACCTGACACATGAAGGCAAAGATTTAGGGAATAACACAAATAGACAATTAAGCAAATTTTTAAAAAATGAGGCAATCACTAACTTCAGGAAAACCCATAAGGTTTATAATAAAAGAAATGTCATCATGGTAAATGGCTCTGAGTGATATTTTCAAACTCACAGTAATATAAATACTGAATATTGCTTTAATCTGCCTCCCTCCCTCCCTCCCAAAAGAAGTGACTTTCATATGGTCTCTGCAAGGGCTATTCTTCTTAAACAGAGAAGAAGCACATCACTTCTTATTAGAAAAAAATATGTAAGAAAAGATAAATTCTGGAAAAAGAAATATTTGACACACAACTTTTTCCCTAGGGAGTGGGGTATTGTGGACCTTTCATGAGATCCTGGATCTTGAGAGCTGGACTGAGACACAGCAAATCTATTTTCTTGGCTACCAGAGCTCCAAAATTGGGACTCAGGCTTCAGTTGTGGCATAATTTGTTTTTGGTATTGGATTCCTTGTCTTGTTTCAGTTGGACATTGGGATGGGATTTCCCTACTTTCCTAAATCATCAAATCTTGCCTCTTGTCCACCATCTTTTCACTAGTCAGGATGTTGGTTTGGCTGCTTTAACAGAAAAAGAAAATACCATTCTGACTGGGCAGGGCAGGGTTGCTGTGGGGGCCAAGGTGTCAGCGGCCCAGGACCCCTCCCCGCAGGCCTGCCATCTCTGGAGGCAGTGCAGTCAGGGTGGCAGAGAGCATAGCCTCCTAGTCCAGGCTGGCCAATTGGATTGCTGACTTTGTCATTTCTCTGTGCCTCAGTTTCCTCATCTGTAATAGAGGAATAATAGCAGTATCTACTCCATAAAGCTGTAGAGAGAAATAAATGAGATAATAGAAGTGAAGCGTTTAGAACAGTCCTGGCATGTGGCAAATGCTAAATAAGTGAGTGGCCTTCATTGACCCCAGGTATTGCCCTCCGCCCCTGGTCGAAGTGACTTCTTACCCTGCACACATTGCAACCAGCAGGGAGGGGGAAAAGGGGAACTGGAGGGCCTCGCCTCTCCCTTGACACTTACAACCAGGCAAGGGCTCACGTCCCACCGGCTGGAACTTGGTGACATGGCCTCAACCGGCTGCAAGGCTGAGGCAGACGCTGGCTTCACTCAAGCACTCAGGTGCTCCTGAAAATGTCACGTCTGGCCAAGAGGCTGCCCATGCATATTGGCGGACAGCTGGCAGTCTTTGCCACAGAACCTAAATTAGATGTGCGGCCCAAGTTGTACATGCTATGACTGTAAGGAGAAACGGAAAAGCATCCAAGTGTTGATCTGCCAACATAGTGACGATGCATTCTACATGAAAATGAAGTTGTGTTTTATCTTTTATTCGTTTTGCCTTGATTTTTACTCCAAGCAGAGGTTAGTTCTCTTCAACCTTATTCAAAACTAGGTAGGATGGTGACATGTCAGAGTACATTTTTTATTTTTAAAAGGTGGTCTTAGACTCTAGGAGACAAGCAATCCCAGTTTTATCAACACAACTGTGGGATATTGGAACTGCCAAAGCAGAATCTCATATAGAAACCTTGCACATTCATTCGCCATGACTAACTTTTCTGTCCTGTGGAATTGAAAGTTGTAAGAATGGTTTTCTTGAAAGCAATATAGAAACTTTTTTTTTAATATTGCAAACAGCTAAATAAAGGCTGGCAAAGACAATAGGTTCATTTTTTACTGCAGATCTTCAAATTATAGGAAACTTGTCTCTCAGCCAATTTGGCCTGGCTTAGAGCCAGAGAGAAGACTCCTTTCCCATCCTCTCCTTTATACTTATTGTGGGCAAGATAAAAACCCTTAATTTTAAAAACTCGGGTCAAGCCTTGGATAAGAGGCAGACTCCCTTAACTATAATGGACACAGTTAAAAATCTTATTACTTTATACCAGTTCATTTTTTTTTTACTCTCTAGCAATCAAATACTGAGAACATGAAACTTTAAAGAAAGAAACTCTCAAATATTTTGGTAGTCTATTATAAATCAAGTTTTAATAACCAGAGGTATAAAAAAGAACAATCAATAAATGTGAAAATGCTCACTGGTTAGATACTTCTGAGCAATTGCTTTTCTCTAGGTGGATTGGCCCTAAGAAAATCAGCAGGCATCTTTTCATTTAGAAGCACAAAAGACATCTCTTCTGCTTTTAGCCATGCCAACCCCCCTTTTTTAATTAACAAGATTTGAGATCATTTGGCAAAATGTAACCATAAAAGTGAATATTGTGATTGCATGATGCTTTATCACTTGAAAAATAAATCTCACCGCTTCTCTCTCTGTGTTCTTCATAAATGTTTTGCGTCCTCTTCATATTTATCTTGCATTCAAAACCCGTTATGCAATTGCCATTTTACTGAAATCAAAAGCTATCTCTTAATTACACAGGAATGGATTATAAATCTAGTTACCCATCTTTCTATATGTTTATTTTTAATGATTGAAGCTAGAAGCTTATTTTGTGCACACACACACACCCACAAAGTGGATTTTACTTGGTTAAAATAAAGACGTGCAAAATTCTACAACCTGGAAGACAAATCAAAGCAATATACATGTGTCTAGTTTACAGTAATAATGTGATCTGGGGCTGATGAAATAATGCAAAACTGGTTAAGTTGACGGCTTTGGAAAAGACGAAGGACACTGTACATCCTCCCTCAGTGAAGCTAAATTTAGCACGTCTGGTCTGGCTGTACCTCCGGTAGGAATTAGGAAACACTGCAGTTGGGGATGATACAGAGAGGATGCTCCTGCAGCCTAACCTGCAATAAACGGACTTTCATGGGGCTCGAGCCTGCTGCGGATCCTGGTAATTAATCATACAGAGGCACCAACCCTTAAATATAAAACACCCTCTGAATGGGAAAAGCATTGCTCGATCGCTAAGCACTAAGACTTGATTCATTTAGTATTAACTTTCAGCCTATATTAAAGTGGTTTTAATTTTATTTGTGTGACGTTAGTACATTTCTGGAAAAATAAACCCTGGCCTTTTTTTCCAGCTGATTGGGCATTATGCATGCCTTATTCAAATCGCAAGCTGCATGTCATTTTACAGACGTATAAATACTCAGGTTTTTTAAAGCTTATTTTAGAAACACACACACTGAGATGGAAGTTGTACTGATGATCTGCTATATGGCCGGTGGTGGGCTGGGAACAGAATGTGCACACAGTAAACTGATTCCTTTTACCTGGGAAAATCCAGGATGGCTTCCCAGAGAAGGTGGCTTTCCAGCGTGGACCTCAAGGGTAAGCAGGAGCCTAAGATTACAGAGGGTACAGGAGGGGAGAGGCTTTCTAAGCTGCATGTTTTGCACAGAAATGACAAGCTCTCTTGGTCTAACAGGCACTGGGTTAAGCTCCCACACACACACCAGGCTTGGGGAGATGCAGATGCCCTGGGAAACCCAAAGGCTGGCCCCCTCCCATGGTTGCTGTAACTTTCCAGCTGCCCCCTGAGAGAAGGCACGCTGCCAAGAGCCCTCTCCTGCTACCTTGTGGATTTAGAGATGTGGATCTGGTCAGGGCGGGGCACAACTTGTGGGAAATGGCTCCAGATTTATCTTTTCCCAAAGGTGGAGTATGAACCAATCCAGAGTGAGTGGCTCTGCAGCCCTCTGGGACCTGGGTCCCCATCGTGTGTCTGGGCCAGCAGAGCACGTGAGCCAGACCACGCACCAGCCCAATGCCAAGGGAGGGGGGCGCTGGGCACGCCAGTCCCTGCTTCCGAGTCCCTACCCCTGCACCCGCACACCTGTCCGCTCCCCCTCCAGGCGACCAGGCCACTGTCCCACAGTGGCCCAGCAGGACTCAGGAGATGCCTTGGGGGCCTGCCCTCCTCCTCTCTGAGCCAGAGTGTTCTGGAGATGTCACGGAGCCCAGGCTGGCAGGGGGAGGCCGAGGGGAATCCGCTGGTGCGGTGGGGAACCACGTACAGAACAACGGTCTTTGGGCTGCTTTTCTCTCTCCCCCGGCCCCTGCCCTTACCTTCTTCCCTGAGTGGCCATAAATGTTAGGGTGTTATCTATTGACGATTATAATCATACCAAGTCAGGACAGATGGGTTCCACTCCTCGGCTCACGGCCATAAAGTTTACAAACTCTCTCTGGCTAAGGGATAAATTACCACTGTTGATATCTTGCTTATTTACACAGAGCATTTTTCTTCAGGACAGCTATCTTGCCTTTCAATCATCTGGCTAAAGTTTTTTTTTTTTTTTAAACCAACTTGATTTTCTAGAACATGAAAAATATTTTGGGATTGGAAGTGCAGGTTAGAAACCATCATCAATGATGAAGCAAAAAGATTTCCAAATGCTAAAAAGAAGGCCCAATTTTTTTATCCTGTGTAATCCCAGGGGATGGTGAGCAACAAGCTGAGTCCTCCCACTGGGTCGTGCTCGATGCCAAGTGGGTCCCAGTGGTCTATTTAAAAGTAGATTGTTGATGATCATGGTGTTCAGATGAAGTCCTCAGGCTTCTTGATCACTGCTGTGGTTCTGTGGACTAATTATGTCAACGAGGGCCAATCAAGTCTATCACATGGGATGAGGTTTCCGATGGTTGTTTTCCTAGATTTTCCCCCATAATGGTGCCAGTGGATGTTGTGTAACAGGATAGAAAGGGAATGATTAACTCAAAGTTCAGGTGCAAGGCAGGGTCAGAAAAGAAATGTTCCTGGATAGAGTGAGCATTTCAAGATGAATTTGTGGCTTGAAACATCATTTTATGATGCATTTTCTATTTCGTTATCAGGGGAAGTCTGACGGCTGACATGCCAGCGATCACACAGTGTTTCGGTGCCCTGTGGTGCGACGGGCTTTTCATAAAAATTAGCTGACATTGTCATGAGCACACAAGTAAATTTATAGCTTTCATACTGGACTGCCATTCCCAGAGCAATTTCCAGTCACTTGGGCTTTTTATTAAGTTTATTGTTCTTTTATTGTTCAGTGGAGTGTAAGCAGTGAGATTACAAATAAATGTAAGTTCCGCTGGATATGAAGTCGAGCCCGTAGAATTAGGAGAGAAGCGAGTGAAGGAAAGCAAACGTTAATTTAAATCACTGGTGATATGAACTACACCACAAACTGATGTTTCCTGTCACCTGCTTATATACAGAAGTTGGAGAACCGACATCCCATTCGCATTAAAGTTTTTCCGGAAAACCTCCGAGAAGGAGCCTCTGTGCCACAGCTTTGTGCTGCACATCACTTTGCGCCGTCCAGAAGGGATGTTGGTACTGAACCTCCTCCAGGCTCCTCGGCAGTGTGTCCTGGCCGCTGCCGCCACTGCTGTTGATGCCGCTGCCATCGTCCTGGCCGTCACCGCGGCTTTTGATGTCATGTTGCCATGTCCACGTCATTGCTATTGCTGTCATTTCAGTCATCAACAGGTCTTTGTTCTTGTCGTTTTCACTTGTCATCATCACTGCCGTGTTTGTCACTGCCATGTCCTTGCTGCCGTCATCGTTGTCATTGCCATGTGCCTCTTGCCCCTCACCTACCAGGTGTGTGAAAGAGGCGTGATGGACATCTCACCCACCCACTCCAGAGACCACACGCTTCTGTGCCCAGCATGCCTAAAGCCAGCAGGACAACCAACTTTCTCCCCATGCTTTTCCCTAGTACCATAGGCACTGAGCCATGGAGCTCCCTGTTACACCTTGATTCTCCCCAAAGAATGGTACTTTTAAGCACTGCAGTTTTCATGTTTGGAGTTTTTTTCAGGTGTTGATAGCAAGTTGATATTTAAGGCTTGTTAAGGTGAGGAGGGGTGACTTGAAGGGAGGGGCACCTGCCAGCCTCCAAGGTCCTTCTCATAGCTTGGCAATCCATGAATTCTTACCCTGCTCGCTGAAAATGTACATTCCAGGGTCCTGGCCAGACCCACTGGATCAGGCTCTCTGGAGGTGGGGCCCAGGAATCTGCATTTTCAGCAAGCTGTCCAGGTGATTCTGAGCCCACCAAAGTTTGAGCACTGCACCTAGAAATGGCTGGAATTTATTTGGAAGGGGGCTTTCACCCCCACTCTCTGTGACTTGGCGTTATCCACAGCTACCCTTGAGCCCCAGCTCTGACACTCACCTATGGCCTTGGAAAAATTACTTAGCCTTCTGATCTGGACATCTGACCAGAGGATAATCACATTCCCTGCACCACAGAGTGGGTAGGAGGACTAAGTGAGAAAACAGGCACACAGGACAAAGACAATGCCTCAAAGACACACAGCGAGCGTTCAACAAGTGTTAATTACCCATATCTTCTCCCAGGTGGGTGCCTGTGGTACCCCGAGCCCTCTGGGGTTCAGTGTGATCAAACACACCAAGTTCTGCTCTCTCAGCTAGCCAGTGCAGGGAAAGGGGCAACCACAGAATCAACTCAGTTTAGGATGCTATGACTGCTTGCTGTACCTGGGTTTTAGATGAAGGAAGTAGGGAGGCAGCCGGGTCCTTCCCAGCTTGTGGTTTCAGATCCTAGTGGGGAAGACTGGCCTGGAAGTCCCAGGCGGGCTTGCTGAGCTGTGAAGCCCATGCCCCGCTCGGCTTCCTCAGGACTGGCCTCGGGATCCTGGACAGCAGCTCGGGGCAGCAGGGAAAGGGGAGGGGCGAGGCTCAGAGGGCATGTCAGGGCCCCACCTCCTGAGATGATGGAAAGGAGAGAGCACCGAGTTCACTGGAGTGATGGAAAGACCCCAGCGTTCCATGCTAGGAAGCCAGGGAGGACCTGGTCACTTTAGGCAACCAGCACTCTGCAAACGGAATTTTAACCAGGTGTAAAGTGGAAAAACAAGTGGAATAATCAAAAATAAAAATAAAAAATAAATAAGGCCCACTTAGAATTTGTCTGAAGTCCCCAGACTTTGAAGATGACCTTCCTGAATATGACTTTCTTTAATCCCATACATTTGACTTATAGTAAAAATTGATAATGGACTTATAAAAATGAGTGTATCCTTGGGTTTTATACTAGCAAGGATCAATGAGGCTTTAATTAGGAACAACTAAGTGGACAGACAGCCGTGGTCTTGAGAGGCACTAACGCTGATGTGCTCCGGCTGACAGCTGACGGCTGTCTTCCGAGCTCTGGGGCCCAAAGCAAGGCCCAGAGAGCGAGCCACGGGCAGACGTGACCTGCACCCCCAGGCCCCAGCCCTGCTCTCTCCTGCCGTCCCCGCAGCGTCGGTCCACACCTCAAAGAAGTGGACACTCCCCCGTGTAAGCGGGGACGTTGTCGCGCTCTCCGCTGCCCTTCAGCTTGTAGAACAGGACCAGGGCCGAGCTAGGGTCTTAGATGTTAGGTGGATGGATGAACAGCACCGCGGCATATTTCCAATGCAGAGCATGTGTCTGCGAGCGCATCTGCCCCTCTTGAGCTGATCCGGAAGGCTCGGCTGATGGAGGGACCGCGTTGGTCTCAAGGACTGCAGTGCAATGCACTGGCTGCCTCTGGAAAAGGAACCATGGCGACTGTTCAGATTTGTATCGAATTGTTCAGCAAGTGGTTAAAATGCTTTGTAGTGGCATGGAAGCCACTTCTGACCTTCCCAAACCTTCAGGAAACACCACTGAGGACATAAGGTGTCTCACTCATTCTTCCCCAGACAGTGATATCATCTCTAAATGTAAAGCATGCATGTCTGTAAAAGGTCCCTGCAGATGACGATGACCCTTTCTTCTCTAAGGACCTGCAAGCTCTTTGGGGCATCTTGATGTGCCGTGGGGGGGGAGGGGGCGGGATCCTGCAGGGACGTGCGTGCTTGCGGCTTTTTGCAGAGACCCTGATTGTTACTGCTTCCCCCCAACAAGGCCCAGCACAGGGACGCACAGAGTAGGCGTTTGAGAATTACGACTGATTGATCCTCGTTTCACTCATTTCCAAGGAGACACTTAGTAAGCACGAGCCCAAAGGAAGGTGAGCTCTACGGGCTCACGGAGTTTTTTCACTAACACGATAAAACAGTTTCTATCTCCATCTTGGATCCTTATGAAGGGGCCCCAGTGCGTCTATGCCTCTCCCAGGTCTCAGTTCTCCGCGAGGTTCCCCATGAACCTCACACTGCACCCCCAGGGGTGAGCCAGGTGCTGACGTCAGCTCCCCCTCTGCCCAATTCCTCTGCCCACCCTGGGGTGCCCATCCCCGCCAGCCTCTGTCACCACCCACCCAAGAAGCTGGACACGGCCAGGCAGGAGTCTCCCTCCAGGTCTCAGGGGAAGCGCCGCCCTGCCGACCCCTTGATTTCGGACTCCCGGCCCTGACCCTGCAAGACAAGACGTTTCTGTTGTTTAAAGCCACCCGCCACGGTGCTGTCGTAGCCCAGGAAACCGAGGCAGCCCCGTCTCCTTCAGCCCGGCTGCCTCCAGCCGTCAAAGGCCTTTCCAAAGCCACCTTCCCCTCCCCACCCAACCAGAGGCCGTGCCTGTCCTCTTTGAGCCCCCACGTGGCCACACCCCATCACTGCGGCGTCCGCCCCGGCTCCACCTCCCGCGCGCCTTCTGCCTTTATCCGGCAGTCACCACAGCCGATGAGGGTAGCCACCAGATGGGAGGCCCTGGAGGACAGACACACGACTTGTACTGACTTTCTTCCCCAGGCCTGGCCTACGGGAGCTATTCCAAAACCGTTCACCAGATTAAAATTAAAGTACGGGAGCAGTTGCACGCAGCAGGTCTGTATTTGAAAACATGGTGTTCGTAAAAATAACTCGAAGCATGTTTCCATTCTGTGTTTCTGGTGCAACATTCACGGAAGAGGGGGAGCCCTCCCCACTTGGAAAGACCTTATTCCCTTTGGGGAAACCCAGGTCGTAGGGCCATGTCTTCCCTCTTGGTTGACACCGTCCTGGGCTGGGGGCCCCAGCCTCAAAGCCCCCGGGGCTGACTTCTCTGCCCACCCCAGGTTGCGTTTAGCCTCTGGGCCTGGGAAGCTGGGCTGAGGCCAGCCCCCCAGGCAGCGAGGGAAGCCCACCCATTTTGCATCTGTGGAGCCAAAGCTCTAGCAGCAATATTCATCTTAATTTTCTCTTTAAACCCTTGAGTTGCATTATAGCTTCCATTGTGCTGGTGACAGACAAATGCCTGGCAATAAATCAAAGTTAGGGTGACTGATACACTAAACACCTTTGCTTAATGGTGTGATTGTTTCTTATCTGCAAAGTAATGTCACTTATGGCTTTGCCGTTCACAGTCAATGTAGTGTTGGACCATTTAGACTTGCTGGCCAGCCCATTAGCTGTGATTCTGGACTGAAGGGGGATCCCGCCACTGAGCGCTTGGAGAGAGCAACGTTCAGTGTTCAAGCCATTCCTACCCAGGAAAATTCCCGCTCCTTGGTCTGTCTCCAAGAGAGGCCCTGGTTCCTCCCAGGCACGGGCGAGTAAATAAGTCACTGCTGGATATCACCTGTTTATGCTCCACCTGTAGGAGGACTGAGCATTAAATGTTAAAAAGCAGGAAGAAAGGCAGGCAGGGGCTGTCCCACTCCCCGACTCAGTGCCCTGCTCAGCAGGTGTCGGGCCGGAGGATGTGGGAGGACCAGCCCTTGCAAGCAAGTCTCCTGTTGGGCCGGCCAGGCTCTGCCACTCATTCATTATTTGCTAAGCATGGCCCCAACTATTCTCTTTGAACAGGGCATCGGTGGGGAGGGCAGAGCCTGCCTGGGTCTGCCCCCTCCGCTCTTCCCCTGTGGTGAGAGAGTTCTCTGCCAACTTCAAAGGCGGCCCCCAGGATGGACCAGCACCAGACGGCATCCGGAGCACCTGCTCCGTGCTCCCCGCGCCAGGCTCCCAGCCCAGCACACCGTCTCAGGCTCTGTGGCTTTACACCAGTCTCTGGGCTCCAAACAGCCCCGAGGAGGGGACCCTGAAAGCCTGTCTCAGATGTGGACACCACCCCAAACCACGCCCAGCATGTCTTTCCCACATCCCTTGGATCACACCGCCCGGGAGCACGTGGCAAACAGTGACCAGATGCCAGGATAAGCCCTCTGCTGGGAGGCAAGCCAAAGTGGCCTCGAATTCAGAGAGAAGAGAGAGGGGCTTCTGAGAATCTGGTGTCAAAGCCCATGGCCTGAAAACACACCGTCTGCAGATAAAAAGTCCCATGTATGCTGTTGGCCTCGAGTGTGACGTTATGCTGTCTGGTGTCCTCCTGGACACCTCCATTTATTTTCCCACGACAGTTTGAAAACGGTGGCTTCTGTTCTCCCAGCTAAGTATCACCAGCTGATGGTCATTCAACCCATACGGCCGAGCACGTTCCCGGCGTGTGAGGAGTTCGGCTGAAGCCCACTGCCTTCCTTCCCTGAGTCAGGGGCTTGCCTGGAGCACAAAGCCTGGGCCCTGTGCAGATTAGCATGTGCTTTCACACACCTGAGTTAGGATGCACCCAGACGGTATGGGAGGAATGGGAAACTCAGCTCTGAGCGTCTTTGCTCGCCAGGCACTTATCCTTGCACACAGAGATAACCCTGGTAGTTATCAAAATCACCTGCAAAAAACAGCAAGGCTGCCAATGCAGGGTTTAGTTGCATCTTCTGTGAGCCGTTACCTCCTATGACGCAACAGACGGGGGCAGCCTGGGGAAGCAAGTGGCCAAGGGCATCGAAGCAGACCATTTTTGTATAAAGAAAAAGAAATCTATAGGACTTTGGTATCCCCTCTTACAAAAAGCACAAATGCTATGGACTGCTAAACCTTTAAACCAAATGTGATATTTCAGAGTTCTGATATTAACAGGGACATTTTAATTAAAAAGTAAGCTGGCAGAAAGGCTTGTAAAATTCTGTGAAGTAAAAAAGATGTTTTAAACATGGAAGGACCCTTTGGGGGTAGAAAAGAGGGATTTTGCAGTACTAATAGCTCTATTCCATTTTTAACATTTTTGAATGTAGAGGTGTTTTTTAATCCCGTTCCAGAGAAAGCAAGATTTATCACTGATTACGTAGTAGTAACAAATGGTAAACGAAGTGCTGTAAACACTACTCCAGCATGCATTTTATTTTTTGGCGATACCGTTCCGCTTCTGGTTGAAAATAGGAATAAATTAAGTATGATTGCCTGGGACTGCTTTATGCTTACTCAAGAGTGCTTGCGGCTGATGTGGATCCTGTAACAAACCTATTTTTCAAGGGGGGGTGACACCGGGGCTCGCATCCTTCTTCTCAGTATCCTCGGTGTTAAGCTTATCCTTAGGATACTTTTTGCAGCTCAGACCCAAATTAGCAAGTGTTATTAAAGAGTTTCAGTTATTTGGCTAAGAAATGGCTCCCTTCAGGACGAATGCTCTTTGTTCAACCTCTCAATGTCGGTTCTCATTTTTAAAGCAGCTTGACCTGGAAGTGGGCAGCTCAAATTGTGGGGACTGTTAATGACAGTTTTATTGGACACCATGCTTATGGTTCACATTGTGAGGTCTGTATGTAATTGATCTTTCTCCCCTACATGAGAAACACGGCAATAAGCTGGTTGAGGCACCACATTATAGATATAGAGAAATAATAATGATGTCACCTTGAGATTCAAAGATCGCGGAATAGTAATAGTCTCCTAGCTCATTTCTCCCAACTGTGATGACCTCTCCACTACTAAATCTTAACAGTCTCAGCATTATTTTTGAATTATTCATGCTAGCCTTTTCCCTCACTACAAAATCAAGGAAAATGAATGCATCATGCTCTGTCAGCTCTACAGGTATTTTGGTAAAAATATAAAATGTTATTTGGTATCGCACATGCACACAAAAAAGGTGCAGCCCTGCAAGCCACATACTTACCTTGAACAGAAACACACACACAAACAAAAAATTTAAGGGAAAGAATAAGCGCGTGGTCCATGCATTGCAAAATGATCATTGGCTAATGGCACTGGACTTATCTGGAAGTGAAATGTCTGTCTTTAAATTAAAAATGCATAATAGGATTAGTTTCCATTGTCAATCCACACCCCAGATCACACTAAAAAGCACCAGGAAATGTGTGCGCTCTCTGCCACAGCCACTTTTAGCCAATGCTAAACTTAAAGCTTTTGCTTTTGAAATATCAAATCAGCATATATTTCTTATTTTAATTCACATTATGTAGACGGCAGCTTGACAACTCTCCTGGTTTACTGAGAGCTGAGAGAATAAGGGAGCGCTACAGTTTTATTCCGGTGATGGGTCTCATAAAAAGCGCATGTGGGAATAAAATAAAATGCATGTAAATGTAAACTCAAGCAGGTAGCCTGATCCATCTGTAGCTCGTGACCTTTAGGTTCATGATGAAAAACAAATGTCAAGCTTTCAGAAGACAGGAGTATCCTGGCTTTGCTGGGGTAGTGTGTATTGCCGTGCAGACTGTATTAATTTAGTGTGGCATCAATAACCTTGAAATCAGGACTTTGCGCTAAAAAGCCAGGTTTATGTTTATTCAGAAACCAAAGGAAAAAAGGCAACTTTATTTAAAGAGGCAAGAGGGCAAGTACTGTATACCATCTAGATTTTTGGAGCTATTCGCTGGCTTCCATGGCAACAGATGCTTAAGGCTATGAGGAACCAGAGATGTTCCTTAAAGAGTTTTTTCATTTTGCATATAATTCTAATTATAGATGCGATCTGCTCATTTGGCTAAGTAGGCCACACCTGGAGGGAAAGCGTGGTCAGTCAAGACCGCTCCACGCAACGCCGCCCGCGGGGAATGCGAGCGCCTTTTGGTTGTGCCGCCTGAGTTTATTTCTCGTTAGCAAAATACATTTTTTTTTCCTGCCAAAGAAAGAAATGCTTGGAAAGGGGTCCCTCTTCCCATCGCCGGGCTTTGGAAACGTGGCTGTTCCGCATGACGACACAGTGGCGGCCTCGCTGCCACCAGGCGGTTTGGGCAGAGCCAGCTGTGCACCACCCGTGGTCTGACGAAGGCAGCACCACGTCCTGGCATTGCTGGCCCATGAGATTAGTCGTGGGTCTGGTAGACTCACACGGGCGTTCAGAATCATCAAGGTCTGAACGACGCACAGCGCAGATTTCGTAAGTATATTTCATGATACTCTATCTAAAACCTAGTGTCATAGCGTCAGCCATTGGGATGGAACTGCTGGCTCGTCTTTGCTGCTGCTGTGAAATTCTCAGCAGAGAGAGAGAGACAGAGAGACAGAGAGACAGAGAGACAGAGAGACAGAGATTGTGCCCTGAGTCAGGTTTCCTTGTCCAGGGAAAAGAGAAGTACTCCTCTTGATTTTCCAGAAGTTGCCCTGGAGCAGGGGTTCCTAACCGTTTTTGTTCCACGGGCCCCTTTGCCAGTCAGGTGAAGACCTCGGACCCCTTCTCAGAATGTAGCAGCAGGTGGTTTTATGACACTCAACTAGCATCGGGTCTAACAACAACCGTCATTTGAAGCATGGATGAGCGTGAGTGGGTTTTCGAGATCTGCAACAACTGTAACGTGATGCGAAATGAATCCGACTGTAATTTCTTGCATGCATTCATAAGTGAAGGAAATGCTACATTTCAGTTAGAGGTCAGAGAAAATAAAGATAAGAAGGTGATTTTTCCAAATCAAGCTCACGGGCCCCCTGAAATCATTCCACTGACCCCTTGGGGGTCTGTGGACCCCTGGCTAAGAACCCCTGCCCCGGAGACAAGCTCCACCCTGCTTTTGGCTGGAAGAGCCCAGGAAGGGGGGATGTCAGTAGAGGCTCACCCCAAAGGGGAGATGGAAGGGCGCTGTTTACCTGGGGTGGAAGAAAGGGGACTGGCTGGCCCTGAGTCTTCCTGCAGCCCCTGCACCTGGGGAAGGCGATGGCTGTGGAGTGGCAGGGGTGGCGCCCACTCTCACGCAGTGCCCTGGAGGTAGATTTGCCAGATAAAATACCGGGGATTTAATTTCTGTGAAAACAATACATATAATACTCGAGACATACTTATACTAAAAGAAATTAGTAATGTATCTGAAATTCAGATTTACCTGGGCCTCCTGTCTTTGGGCTTGCTAAATGTGGCAACACTACCTGGAGGCCACAGCAGAAGTCCTGGTTGCAGGGGGGGGCGCGGCAGAGGGGGCTTGCTGGGTCCTCCACAGCCAGGAGGCACCTGGGAACCAGCCTTCACTGATGAGTAAATTCCAAGAGTCTTCTTCAGGCTCTTCCACTGCTCACACCCGGGAGCTCCCTGTGGATTAGGGCTAAATCTGCAATCTGAGGTCTCTCAAGGAAGCTGCTCCAGAGAGAACAGCAAGGTGGAGCCAGGCTTTCCGGGTGTGTCACTGCAATGCCCGCGCCTGCTTTCCACATCGGGCTGAATTCTGTGGGAACCTCGGGCTCTTCTGCTCCTAGGGGTCTGTTGAAACCCACTGGACTAAGAGATGCCAAATGCCCCCTTGGCCCCTCCTTCTTGCGTTGATCTTCAGCTCCCCACCGTAGGACACTCTACTGCTCACTTCCACTCCTTCAGAAACTTTCTGAAAGCCAACATAAAGCAGGATGCCCTGGTGAATAAAGCACACAAAAATCTTGACCTATACTTAAGAGGGAACTGTCAGATGATACACTTTATCGCTAAGTCAATTATAGAGTATTTTAGAAGGTGCAGTGGGCCATGGGGAAAAATTCAAGTGGGCTTAAGCAGACTGGAGTTCAGGGAGGGGGCGCAGAGAGGGGAGTGGGGCGGGGCGAATGGTGTCCCCAAAAAGATATGTGCAGGTCCTAAGCCCTGCTCTGTGAATGCAGCCTGATTTGGAAACAGGACTGCTGGAGATGTACTCAGCCGAGAGGAGGCCAGCCTGGAGCAGATGGGGTCCTAACCCAACAAGGCTGCTGTCCCTATAAGCAGAGGGACATTGACGCAGAGAGCCACAGACAGGGCGAGGGCCGCGTGAAGTTTACGGAGGCAGAGAGTGGAGAGCTGCGCTGCAAGCCACGGAACCCAGGCAAGGAAGGCTTCTTCCCTACAGACCCCAGGGGAGATCTCGATTTCGGATTCTAGCCTCCAGAACTACGAGAGAGAACTTCCTATCATTTTAAGCACCCACTATGTGGCACTTTCTTTCAACAGCCCGAGCCAACGACAGGCGTGTCCAGTTTTAAATAGGGGGGTCGGGGAAGGCTTCCTGAAGAAGGTGATGTTTGCCTGCAGACCTGAAGGAGATGGGAGACATCCAGGCGGAGGGAACAGCCAGCACTGGAGCCCTGAGGCAGGCCTGTGGCTGGTGGGTTTGGGGGTGCGAGGGGATGGGGAGCGGCTGGAAGAGGAGGAACGCGGCCTGTTAGTTGGAGGGCAGGGGCAGGTTGTGGGGTGCTCTGGGGACACCCAAAGACCTTGGTCTTTGCACTGCATGAAAGGGGGCCACGGAGAGGGCTCCAGGCAGAGGGGCCGTGTCATGTGACTGCATCTGGAAAGGTCCATCCGGGCGGCTGGGCTGCGAATTGGCCACCGAAAGGCAAGAGTGGAGGCCGCGGGGCCGGTTCGGAGGCTGCTGCTGGAAACCCGGGCTGACTCTGGATGTATTCGACTCTTGGGCCACAGAGGTTTCTCCCACACTGGAGGAGGGCAATAAAGGAAGAGCAGTGAAGAAGCTCTGTCCTGAGCCCCTGGAGGCCCCTGCCCTCGACACCCCTGCAGCAAGGTGCTGTCACAGCCACGGCTGAGGTCCAAGTCATTAAGCGTACAAATGAAGCCAACCAAAAAAAAAAAAAAGAAAGAAAAATAAATAAATAAAAACACAAATCAAGCAAACCGGCTGCAACATAAAATACTTCCTATCCTCTTACTTTCATATTGGTGAGACAGGAAAATACGTGGAAAGCTCTGGTTTTTAATTAGCCAAAAGGAGGCAAAATATCAGAGATGCCTGAATTTAATGCTCCCAACACATCTGGGGGTTCTATTCATGGGCCAGGAATTTTTGAATAAGGTAAAAAAAAAAGACACCTAAAATTCATAAATTAGTATGTATTTTCCATAAAATTTGTTTTCCTTGCCTTCATTTTAGCCTAATTATTATGTTGCATAATCAAGATTTTCACATACTTTGTCTTCTAGGAAACTTGATAAAGAGATTAAAAATGAAATTGTATTCAACTGTGCAAAATGTGAATGTATTTTCATCGAAAACTAAATGAAATGTAAATGAAAAAACATAAGTACATTTAAATTATTTTTCAAATTTAAAAATTATTTTGCTTCTAAACTATTCAAAATTAAGGATTAAAATGGATAAACAAAACACAAATCTTAATTATTTGAACACTACATTTTAAAATCAAAATTATTTAAAGTTTAAAATTTTAAGGTTTGAAAATTTGATTAAAACTTATTAAATGAAACCTTTCGTGATTCTGATATGCGTTGTGCATCCAGTTGTCAATGTAGAGAAATGGTAGCTCCCTAACATAGGTTATATCAAGACCTGCATCAGTGTAAATCTCAGACGGTGAATTGTTTGCTATTGCAAACCACGTTCTCACTGACCACGGACAAGTGTGAAGGCCACACTAATTCCTTAGCACTCTGGCAAAATGGAACACAAGGAGAAGTAGGACAAGATCCTGGGCAGTCCAGGGAAGTGATACTTCATTATTCAGGAATCCGTGGCCGTCCAGCTTGAAAGGAGGAGCTGACCAGTTAATGCATCTGCATCTGCTTTTCCTGAGGCCTGTCCACTGCTCAGACTCCCCAGCACTCAGCAGTGGAGTCTCTCTCCCGCCTGTGCCATTTAGATGAGACCTTGGGGCAGGGGATGCGCTCAAGCATCAGGCTTGAGAGCGAATGTTTGGGGGAGTGGTCTTGCCAAGCCAGTGCCCAGCCCTGGGTCACAGCAACAGAGGTGCCCACGTGTCACTTCTATTTTTATTTTATTAGAGAAGTTGTAGGTTTACCAAAGAAATCATGCAGAAAATACATAGTTCCCATATACCTCCCTCACACACTCAGTTTTCCCTGTTATTAACGCTTTGCCTCGGTGTGGTAGCTTTGTTACAACTGATGCCAGAATAGTATTGTAATTGTGCTATTAACTATAGTCCACAGTTTACATTAGAGTTCACCATCTGTGTTGTACAGCCTTAGGGTTTTGTTTTATTTTTAGTTATTCTAGTAACATAAAATATCTCCTTTTAACCACATTCAAATATATAATTCAGTGTTATTAATTATATTCATAAATGCTTTTCTACCATCAGCACCATCCTTTCCCAAAATAATTCCATCACTCCCAAAAAATTCTGTACCAATTAAGCATTAACTCCCCATTCCCTACCCTACCTCAGCTCCTGGAAACCTGTGTTTTAGTTTCCGATTCTATTAATTTGCTTATTTAATTATTACAAATCAATGTGCTCATTCAATATTTGTCCTTTGGTGTATGTCTTATTTCACTCAACATGGTGTCTTTAAGGTTCATCCACGTTGTAGCATGTTTCAGAATTTCATTCCTTTTTACAGCTGAATAATATTCCAACAGATGCATGTTCCACATTTTGTTTATTCATTCATCTTTGATGGACACCTGGGTCGCTTCCATCTTTTGGCAATTTGGAATAGTGCCGTGATGAGCATCGGTGTGCAAATATCTGTTCAAGTCCCTGCTTTCAATTCTATTGGGGGTGGAGTGGTTGTAGCTCAGTGGTTCAAAACATGCTTCTCGTGGATGAGATCCTGGGTTCAATTCCTGGTACCCCCTAAAAAATAAATAAAAGAACCAATTCTTTTAGGGATATACCTAGAAGTCATAGTGCCAGGTCAAATGGTAATTCTACATTTAACATTCTAAGGAAATGCCAAACTATTTTCCACAGCTGCCGCACCATTTCACATTCCCACCAGCAATGAATGAGTGTTTCTATTTCTCCACATCCTCTCCAAAACTTATTTTCCATTTTTTGAATAGTAGCCATGCTAGTGGGTGTGAAATGGTATCTCATTGTGCTTTTAATTTTCATTTCCCTAATAGCTAACAGTGTTGAGCACCCTTACAGGTGCTTTTTTTCCCATTTGCATGTCTTTTTTGGAGAAATTTCTATTCAAGTCTTTTGTCCATTTTTTACTTGGAGTGTTTGTCTTTTGGTTGTTGAATTGCAGGCTTTCCCTAGATATTCTAAAAAATATGTGTTTTCCAATGCTTTCTCCCATTCTGTAGGGCCCATTTACTTTCCTGATGAAGTCCTTTGATGACAAAAGTTTTAAATTTTGATAAAATCCCATTAATCTATTTTTTCTTTGTTGCTTGTGCTTTTGGTGTAAAGTCTAAGAAACTGTTGCCTAACACAAGGTCCTAAAGATGTTTTCCTATGTTTTCTTCTAGGAGTTTTATAGTTTTGGTTTTTATAGTTAGGTCTTTGATCCTTTCAAAGTTAATATTTTATATGGTGTGAGATAGGGGTCTACCTTCATTTTTTGCATATGGATATCCAGTTTTTCCAGTACTATTTAAGAGACTATTCCTTCCCTATTAAGTGGACTTGGCACCCTTATCAAAAATCAATTGGTTGGGAGTGGGTGCAGCTCAGTGGTTTGAGTGCCTACTTCCCATGTATGAAGTCCTAGGCTTAATCCCCAGTACCTCCTTTTAAAAAAAATCAGTTGGTCATAGATGTTAAGGTTTATTTCTGAACTCTCAATTTGATCCCACTGTTCTATATGTCAGGCCTCGTGCCAGTACCATGCTGCTTGGATAACTGTAGCTTTGTAATATTTTTTAAAATTAGGAAGTGTGAGTCCTCCAACTTCATTCTTTTTTCAAGATGTTTTGAACTATTCAGGCCCCTGGCACTTTCATGCAAATTTGATGGTTGGTTTTCCATTTCTGCAAAGAAAGCTTTTGAAATTTTGATTGTGCACTGAATCTGTAAATTACTTTGGGTGGGATTGACATCTTAATGATATTCAATCTTCTAATCCATGAACATGGAATGTCCTTCCATTTATTTAGGTCTTCTTGGATTTTCTTTAGCAAGGTTTTGTAGATCTCCATGTAAAAATCCTTTACATCCTTGGTTAAATTTATTCCTAGATATTTTATTCTTTAGTTCCTATTGTAAACAAATTTTTTTTCTTGGTTTCCTCTTCAGATAGTTCATTACTAGTGTATAGAAACAGTACTGATTTTTGTATTTTGCTGTTGTACCCTGCCATTTTGCTGAATTCATTCAATTATCTCTAGTAACTTTGTTGTGGATTTTTCAGAATTTTCTAGATACAGGATCACGTCATCTGCATAGAAGGAAATTTTAGTTCTTCCTTTCCAATTTGGATGCCTTTTATTTCTTTTTATTGCCTAATTGCTCTGGCTAGAACTTCCAGTATAGTGGTGACAGTGGCCAGCATCGTCTTGCTCCTGATCATAGAGGGAAAGCTTTCATTCTTTCACCATTGAGTATGTTAGCTGTAGGTTTTTCATATATGCCCTTTATCATATTGAGGAAGTTTCTTTCTATTCCTAGTTTTCTAAGTGTTTTTATCAAAAAGATGGATAGATTTTGTCAAACGCCTTTTCTATGTCAGTTGACATAATTATGTGGCGTTTTCCCCCCATTTCACTCAATTACCACTGTGTATTACCTGAATTTATTTCTTATGTTTAACTACCCTTGCACGCCTGGGATAAAGCCTACTTGATCATCGTGTATAATTCTTTTCATGTGCAATTGGATTCAGTTTACTAGTATTTTGATGAGGAGTTTTGCATCTATATTCATAAGGGATATTGGCTTGTAATTTTCTTTTCTTGTGGTATCTTTATTTGGTTTTTGTATTAGAGTGATATTGGCCTCATTGAATGAGTTAGGGAATGTTCCCTCGTCTACAATTTTTTGGAAGAGTTTGAGCAGGATTGGTGTTAATTCTTCTTGGAATGCTTGGTAAAATTCGCCAAGGATACCATCTGGTCCTAGGCATTTCTTTGATGGGAGGTTTTTGATTACTGTATTGTTCTCTTTACTTATTATTGCTCTGTTGAGATTGTCTATTTCTTCTTGAGTCAGTACAGGAAGTTGGTGTGTTTCTAAGAATTTGCCCATTTCATCTAGGTTATCTAATTTGTTGGTGTACAGTTGTTCATAGTATCCCCTTATAATCCTTTTATTTCTATGGGGCCAGTAGTAATGCCCCCCCTTTAATTTCTGATATTAATTCTTTGTGTCAACTTTTTTTTTTTCTTTGTCATTCTAGCTAAAGTGTTGCTGATTTTATTGATCTCTTCAAAGAACCAACCTTTTGGTTTTGTTTATTCTATTGTTGTTCTCTATTTCATTTATCTCCTCTCTAATCTTTTTTAATTCCTTCCTTCTGCTCACCTTGGGTCTAGCTTGCCTTTCTTTTTCTGGATCCTCCAGTTGTAAGGTTAAGTCTCAAAAGAAAGATTTGAGAGCTTTCTTATTTTTTTAATGTAAGCATTTAGAGCAATAAATTTCCCTCTCAGCACTGCCTTTGCTGCATACCATAAGTTTTGGTATGCTGTATTTTCATTTTCAATTGCCTCAAGGTATTTTCTAATTTCCCTTGTGATTTCTTCTGTGCCTCACTCATTGTTTAAGTGTGCATTATTATGTAAAATATTAGTAAATATTAGTAAAATATTATTATTTTTTTCAATTCTCTCTGTGTTATTTATTTATAGCTTCATTCCATTGTGGTCAGAGAAGATATATTGTATGGCTTCAATATTTTTTAATTTATTGAGATATGTTTTGTGACCTAACATTTTGGTCTGTCCTGGAGAATGACCCATGTGCACTAGAGAAGATTGTGCAGTCTGCTGCTGTTGGGTGAAGTGCTCTATATATGTATGTTAGGTCTAGTTGGTTTATGGTACCATTCAAGTCTTGTATTTCTTTATTGATCTTCTGTCTAGATGTTCTATCCATAATGGAAGTGGTGTATTAAAGCCACCTACTGTGAATGTAAAACCATCTATTTCCTCTTTCAAATCTGTCAGTATTTGCTTCACATATTTTGGGGCTCTGCCATTAGGTGCATATAGAGTTATAATTGTTATGTCTTCTTGTTGAATTGATTCCTTTATTGGTAAATAGTGATCTTTTTTGTTCTTTGTAACAGTTTTTGACTTCAAGTCTGTTTTATCTGATATTCATATAGCTACCTCAGCTCTCTTTTGGTTACTATTTGCATGGTATATTGTTTTCTATCCTTTCACTTTCAATCTACTCATGGGTTTGAATTTAAAGTGAGTCTCTTGAAAACAGCATATAGTTGGGTTATGCTTTTTTATTCATTCTATCTTTGCCTTTTGACTAGAGAGTTTAATCCATTTACATTTAAAGTAGCTACTGTTAATAGAGGTCTTTCTTCTGCCATTTTGCAAATTTGTTTTTTGTAAAGTTTTATACCATTTTTGCCATTCAAGTCTTCCATTACTGTCTACTTTCATATTAATTTGTGTTTTTATAGTGTATCCTATCCTTTGAGTCCCTTCTCATTTCTTTCTGTATATATTTTTCTTTCTTTCTTTCTTTTTGTGGTTATCATGGGGTTTAAATTTAACATCCTTAATGTATAAAAATCCTGTTTGATTTGATACTGACAATTTGAGTAGCATACACAAAAACTGTTCTTATACCCCTCTGCTCCCTACCTTTTCGTTGTAATTGTTACAATTGATATCTTTATATACTGTAAATCCAACACCATGGATTTATCATTGCTTTTATGTAATTGCATTTGAGAATCTGTGAGAAATAAAAAGTGGAGTTGCATACCAAAAACTATGATACAATAGTACTTGCATTTATAAATAGTCACATGGTTACCTTTACCAGAAGTCTTTATTTCTTTATGCCTCTTTGATCCATCCTTCCTTTCGGTCAGAAGAACTCCCTTTAGCATTGCTTGTAAGGCAGTCCTACCGGTGAGGAAATTCTCATTTATCTGGGAATGACTTAATCTCGCCCATATTTTTGAAAGACAGTCTCACCAGATATAAAATTCTTGGCTTGCAATTGTTTTTGTTGCTGTTGTTGTTCAGCACTTTAAACATCTCATCCCACTGCCTTCTTGCCTCCATGGTTTCAATGTGAAATCCACACTTAATCTTACTGTGATTCCCTTGCATGTAATACATTGCCTTCCTCTTGCAGCTCCTGGAACTCCCTTCTTGTCCTTGGCATTTGACAGTTTGGATACTATGTCTGGGCATGGTTCTATTTGAGTTCATACTCTTTGAGCCATGGGCTTCTTGAATGTGCATATTCATGTTTTTGTTAAGTTTGGGACAGTTTCTGCCATTATTGTTTTGAACATTCCTTATGCCCCTTTCTCTTTCCTCTCCTTCTAGGTCTCCCTCAACGTGCATATGTATACTTGATGGTGTCCCACACGTCTCTTAGGGTCTGTAAACACTTCATTCTTTTTTCTTTCTACTCCTCATCTTGAATCATTTCAATAGTTTTGTCTTTGAATTCTCTGATTCTTTTTTTCTGCCAGCTTCAATCTGCTGTTGAAACTCTTTAGGAAATTTTCCATTTCCATTATTGTTGTCTTCAACTTCAGTATTACTGTTTGTTTCTTTTTAAATATTTCTATCTCTTTGTTGAGATTCTTATTCTGTTCCTTCATTGTTTTCCTGATATCCTTTAGTTCTTTTACTATATTTTCCTTTATCTCCTTGAGCATATGGAGGAACATTTTTTCAAAGTTTTTGTCAGGTATGTCCATAGTCTGGTCTTTTTTGTTAATGGTTTCTGGATTTTCATCTCATTCCTTTGGATGGGCCATCATTTTCCTGTTTCTTTGTTTTTCTTGTAATCTTTTGTTGCTCACTGTTCATTTTAATATTTTAAAGTGTTAGTTCTGGGATTTAGGCCCTAAGGTGTCTGTTCCTAAAGTTTGTATCTATTAGTGATATGACAGAGATTCCCTTGAGTGCCAGGAGCTACCAAAAGCAAGTAAACCAGCACAAAAAAACACCTTTCACATTCTTGCAAATTAGTTCTGCATTGGCTGGTGCTGTCCTTCAGAGTTTAGCCCTTCTATCAAGAAGATCAGCCCAAGGCTAATGTGAAGTCTTTTCTGAGCCTGTGTCTTGTCCTGGGCTTGTGCTTGCTCATGATCTAAGGAATTCCCTTGTTTACAGGAATTTTGAATGCCTCCCTCCAACTCCCTATGAAATAGACTCCCTCACCCCCCTGGTTTCTCTATAATGTGACAAAAAGCAGGTAATAATTTGCCTTAGACTGCTTTAAATTAATTATTTCTTACACTGCTTTAGCTGTCAGCAATTTGCTTCTGCCTGGAGGGCAAACTCTGGGAGGGCAAGGCAGAGACAGGTTTACTGTTTCAGTTTTTCACACTGCTACGTGGTGTATATGTGTGCACATGAATGCTCACATGCAGTCGGAGGGTCTTTGTAAGCAAGGGTCCCTCTAAAGTGCCCTTTAGCCTGGGCCTAAAGTCAGCACCTCCTAAAAGGGTGGAATTACCCTCAGCAGAAGTGGCCAAGCCACAGGGGAGGTGTTTTAAAGATCAGGAATTTGGTTTTGGAAATGTTGAGTTTGGCATTCCTTTAGATATCCAGAGGAAACCGGAAGGCAGATGTATAGTATATTCTGGATTCTGAGAGAGAGAGAGAGGTAGAGCGCTCTGGGCTGGAGACATAAACCTGAGAGTCATGAGCATGTGGGTATTCCATGACGCCATGCCACTGGATGGCACCATCAAGGAGGCAAATGTGGACACAGATGAGAGAAGCCCAGTACTGAATCCTAGGCACTTCACATCAAGAGTTGGGAAGAAGACAAAGGACCATCAACAGGGACTGAGAAGGAAGCACCAGCAGTGCCCCCTTGCCCTGGGCCACACTAGTCCCCACTGGCCTATGAAGTTCAGAGTATCCCATGGTGGGGAACACAGTAGGTTCTCACCTGTTTATGGAATGCCACAATGTGTCCCTCCTGTTCTGAGCATGGCTCATTTACTCCTGGTCACTGTCTTTCCTTGGGATGCGCCTCCATTTTGGAGCCCAGGGCACTTTCCATTGCCCTCCGCCAACTTCTCCTTGACCAATAAGCTTTGCACACCTTGGAGGCATTCCTCATTTCCCCCACTCACTGGTCATTTCAAAATATGGGTAGAGCTAATTCTCAAGTTCATGATCTCATGTCACCTTAATACAGTTCATATTTGTCATCTCCTCTTACCAGTCAAGTGACAGATGTTCAAATGATTTTTTCAATATGAATGATGAATGAATAAATGAAGGAGCTGGACAATGAATGTAAAGTGTCTCTCCTGTTTCTTGTTTCTCTGGAATCTGCTTTCAACATTACCATGCCCACAGTGTATGCTCAACTCTTATAAGAAAGGAATGAAGGAAAAATAGAAGGGCAAAGGAGAGGAGGAGGACAAGAGTGCTGATTGGGAAATATGGGCTGTCTTCCAGAAACTAAGAACAAGCACAGTCAGCATAAGAGTTTTCTCTCTTCATAATCCATACATTTCAATAACTGGGTGGTAACTCTTATTTATTTTAAGTCTATGTAGACTCCAGGAAAAGGAATGCCCCTTTTAGTTCTCTCCATAGAGTGACAAGAATATACTTGCGGCATCTGTGTACCCTCGGAGATTTCTTTAAGGAATAGACTGAAAACAGAGTTTCAGCCCAGGATCTCAAGTCATGGGGTTCGAGTTATAGATGGTGCGGGATTGAGTTAAAATAGGTAACATATTTGTTAAGTGGCCTCTAATACCTTTTAATACCAGCATAATTGGTGTGTGGGGGTTGTTGTTTTTCTTCTTGATATTAACCCTCTGGTTATCCCAATGTCTGGAATTTTGATTGAGAAAACATGCTTGGGTGCCCACCATGACCATGCTCTGGCACATTTTAAACCAAGGAGTCCCTTGTTCGCTGCCCAGGGACTTTTATCCACATAATCAAGGTGGCAGCAAGCTGGCAAAGCAAAATCATTGCTCTTTGACTTTCAGCTGCGAGATTGTGCAGCAATATTCTGAGTTGCTCCCCTTAACAGTTGTCTGGCTTACCCACTCCTGGGAAGGTGAGAATGATTTAGAGTTTATGGGGAGTCTTGCAGGTTAATCATAAGAACTGGGCTGCTGGGAAGGCCGGCAGGGTAGTGAAAGATTATGTTCCCTTCTCCTGTTCTGATTTTCCTTATTTTCAGCTTGACATTTTTTATATAGAGATAGATAGATAGATTTGCTTTTTGAGTTCTTTCACATTTAAAAAATCCATTTGAGAACTTGGTGGTTGGAGAACAGAAATGATTTTATGGTTGGGAAGGATTGTATTTGTTTTGTTTGGTTTTTTTTAAGTTGTAGTTTTTGATTCTGCCCTCAGAAAGAGCCGCAAAGTCCTCACATTAACAAGTTTGCCCAGTTTAAGAAGAATTAGATGAAGTCAAAATGCAGGACCCATAGGAGAACAGCGTGTTTCTGTGACACTGTCAGCAGCTCAGAGGTGTCTTCCCAAGAAATTCTCTCTCTTAAATGGCAGCTTTTAAGCTGCACTGGAGTTACAGGCAGTAGAGCAATAGCAGAAATAAGTTCGGATGAAAATTCTCCATTGCAAAATGCAGCTGCCATTAATAAGGTGGAGTCCTTATTTCCTGTGAAATGAATGAATGAATGAATAAAACAAATTTTTTTTAAAAATTGTAAATGGTTAATAATTATTGCATCACAACAGATATATTATGCTTTCTTCCTCATAGATTTGCTAAGAAAAAAACATTTTTATAACACTACCCAGTCTTTGAGGTATTTCCCTCTGCAGGTTTTCCTTGTGGAACAAATTGGGTATTGTTCCTGCTTTCTGTGTTTTGGAGAGCCAGTGCCGCCTGAATTTGGATACACAGATGACCAACTTTCACAGCCAGAAACCCTAGAGTTGTTCTTCATACCCTTCTCTGACTCAAGGACATACCCTGGTGCACTCCTGTCCACTGCATTGAAGTCAAACACTTGCTTGGCTTCCCAATCCCTTCAGATACCCCCACCATCTTCCTCTACTTCTACTCTAGACTGATTTTCCACTCCTCCACTTTTTCCCTGAGTCCCAGCCTACTCTCTGCACCTGAATTTTCCCTGCTCACACCGCCCAAGGTATTCCTTGTACGGCCCTGTCTTTCCAATAGTCCATCCACATTTCGATCCTGAATCCTCCAGGAAGATTTCCTAGACCAGCCTAGTTCATGAAGTTTAATGCCCAGTTTTGGTCATAGCATTAGCTGTTAATTGTTTCATGGGTTTGTTCATTCATTTGGTCATTTGTTTAGCCATTAAATGTTCATTAAGCATCTTCTACAGATACTTTCAGAGGACCCAGATTGGTGGGGTACACACATGACCATCCTGGTGGATTATCTTGCTTCAGGGTTTGGCTGGCACCCTGAATACTTCTGGAATCATTGGGAGGCAAATTTGCAGAAGTCTTAGGCAAGCTTGGGGAGGGCTTGGGTCATTGACAATAGCGGGGTTTTGTCCAATTGACTTGGAGTGCATGTAGACTGCTCTGGAAAGGAAGAACTGGCAGCACAGACCAGCTAGGAGCCTTCTGACATTACCCAGTGGGAGAAGGTTAAGTTAAGAACACCTTGGTGGTAGGAAGGGAGACAACAAACAGTCCTAGTTAGTCTCAGCATATTTATTTTGGAAGAAACCACACCTGGTATCAGAACAGGAGAGATGTTAATTCCTACCAGAGTATGTGCTTTAAATTTTATCTTATTATGAATATGACCATTGTCCACATATTTGATCTTTTATGTAATCAATCAATTAAATGTTACTGTTTATTGCCACTTGGTATGTTCCAGACCCTGGGCTAGATATCCAAATACGATATGAGCAGCTGCTATTGGTGAGTGTATAATCTAGTTGTAGAAATAATTTCATTCCATTGTGATGTCTGCAAAGACAGGCTAGTATTATGTGCCAGGATCCAGGGCAGAGTAGAGCTGTAAGGGTGGTAGAGTCATTTCATAAAGATCTAGCAGAAAGGGCAGGTTTGTGGGGTGGGAATATGAGATGGATTCAAAATAGACCACTGGACACCAGGTCTGGAGGTCAGGGGAGAGGTGAAAACCAGCTTTTGAGCTTATTATGAGAAAATCCATGGCTGATGTGAAAACATTTTGAAGAACTCTAAAGCACTATGTGAGTGTGGTAAGATCCTCCAACTAGCCCTACGTAATCCTTTCCCAAGTAAAGAAGGCAGCTAGTAATTTGGGTCCCTGCCATGTTTTGGGGTTCCTAGGCTAAGTGTTGCCACTCACAGTGTCACAGTCAATTGCAAAATGTCTCCAGAGTCAGAGTTCTGGGTTGAACTGCATTCCCAAAAGACGTGTTCAAGTCCTAACCCCGGTCCGGTGAATGGGACCCCATATGAAAACAGGGTCTTTGCAGATGTGATTGGGTAGGATGAGGCCAAACTTGTTTAGGGTGGGCCCTCATCCAATAGGACTGGCGACCTTATAAGAAGAGGGAGATTGGGACACAGACAGACCCAGGGGAGAAGGCCGAGTGAAGACAGGCAGAGACTGGAGTGATGCTTCTAGAAGCCAGGGAACGGCAGGGGCAGCCGACAGCACCGGAGGCTGGAAGATGCAGGACGGACGTGCCCCTATGGGTTTAGACTCGTGGCCTCCAGAGCCATGAGAGGTCACCTGTCTGTTGTTTCCAGCCACCCAGGTTGTGGTACTTTGTTTTGGCGGCCCCAGGAAGCTAAGACAGTCAGGTGTTATTATCTCCATTTTCCAGGTAATAAAACTGAGTCTCTGTGAGTGTAAGGAGCTTGTGGAACCCAGGCAGGCAGGAAATGATGCACTAGGGTCAACATCCGGGTCTCCAGAACCTTCTCTGGAGTGCATCCCCGGGGACTATGCTGCCACTTTCTTCTTCTCATGTCACCCAAACAATCCTAATAATTTATTTATTTAAAGGTTAACTTTGGCTCCATAACAAATGAAAGCGAAGTCTCTGTTGGCAGAGTTTGGCTAAAAGGAAGCTACAATTCCTCAGTTCCAATCACTAAACACAAATATCTCAGGACAGCCTGAAAACACTGTGTGATGGTTAAGCTAATGTGTCAACTCGGCCAGGTAATTGTGTCCAGGTGTTTGGTCCAGCAAGCACTGGGCTAATTGTAATACAAGAGCATTTATGGACTTCGATCACCTGTGAGTTTACTGCGTGGATGGCTGATTACATCTGCATCAATCAGGGAGATTGCGTCATCAATGGGTGGCGCTTTTATCCAATCAGCTGAATACCTTAAAAGGGGAAGTGATTTCAACATTCAGAGAGAATTTCCCAGCTCATCGTTGGACAGCCAACTTCTCCCAGAAACTCATCAAGGACCTTTCATCAGACTTTCACCGGAGCCCCTGGTTTGCAGCCTGCCTGCGGAACCTGGACTTGTGCATCCCCACGGTCGTGTAGGCGACTCTTTTAAAATCTCACATTATTGACAGATATCTCCCATTGATTCTGTTTCCCGAGAGAACCTGACTAATACACACTGGCTATAGCTATTGGCCCCAGGGAGGGGGGTAGGGGAGGCAGGGGGAGAGATACACCTAGAAAAATTGGCATTTGGTTGTAAATTTTAGAAAATATTTTAAAAACCTGCTTACAAAAATATCTTTTGGATTTGACATTAAAACAATCTTATTGCTTAAAGAATCATTTTGTTTAAGAATCATTTTGCTTAAAAACTAAAAGAAAAGATGGCTGCATGAACATTTCATGAAATGCAATCATTAAATTTCATTAGTTTATGCGCCAATTATTTTCATGTCTGTTAAAAGTTTAGGGATAAGATAAAAAAAGGAATTTAAAACAAACTCCCAAGCCTTCCATTTCCAAAATAAGATTTATAAGTTTTATGATGGTAAGTATGTACTTTGCAGTGTTTATTAGATCATTTTGATTTCTGGGGACATCATTTAGAAACATTGCATTTGTTGAAACTAGGAGTTTTAACGCCTTAGTGGATTGAGGGTCTACTCATCTTTCTCCATTTTCCCTGCTCTCTTGTCTTTGTGCTGATTTTACATCAAACCCAGGAGGACAGGGAACCCTGAGCCCATCTCGATCATTCTCTGGGTATTTCTATTTCCCTCTAAGAGCCCACTTTTTCTTCTGTGTGCCATGATGCCATCTATCAAACTTCTAAACAGTTTCTCACTTTGCCTTCTGATGCTGAGCAGGGGTGCTCTATTTTTCACAGCAATACCAGTATTAGAGAACAATTAATGATGTCAGCTTACTGGTATCATTTTTGAAATATTTCCTTTGCTGAGACTCTTGAAGGTAGAACTGCAAAAGTGCACAAGCAGACTTTTCTCCATAAGCCACAGAACCAGAACTGGCCTTTGATAAATGCTTTCTGGGAGTTGTCTTTAAGGGGCTAATTTTTCAAGGTTAAGAAAGAGAGAAAAAGCTCTAATATTTCAGGTAACTAATAACTTAAGTGTAGGAAAAGGAATAACTTAAGAAACACATTTTGGCATATATTAAACGGTATCTGTTTGGCCTCCCCTTTGAATGGGAGCAGAGGTGTTTTCGTTTGGAGGTTTAGATGATTTTTGAATTCTACTTATTATACTAAATTGAATGCCATATTATGAAATCCATTTCAACTTTTATGGACATCCCTGCCTCCTCCAGGGGCTTCTTTAGGCGTTTTGGTTTATTGGGGAAGAGTCATTTATTCTCTGCAACGATGCCCACGGTGCTGACATATCACAGCAAAGAAAATAAGCCACAAAAATCAAGCTCATCGCGGAATAGTATCAACTTACACGGTTTTCTTAAAATAATGGAAAATGTTAGAATATGACATCCTGGGGAAGTATAGAAGATTCTTGCATATCTAATCAAAATGTTATCATCTCAGAAACATATTCATAATATGACCTTTGTCAGATGCTTCATATTGAAGAAATTCTTTCAGAAAGGCAAACGTTTCAAATGGAGCATTATAGGTTGGAAGAAATTCACAGAAAAGAAATTGCTTTTTCAACAAGAGATCCTCAACGGCTAAGGCTGCACTGGGGACGTCGCCATGACCCTCTTGCCGTTGTGTTAAACTGTCAAAGTTGGACTCCTTTTGGATTTTTGAACAATTCAAAAAAGATACTTTCATAAAGAGTTTCATAAACTACAGCATATCTAATTCCTTGGTTTTCGAATACTGCACTGAGGAGAGTGCAGCGAGCCTACTGAGAATTTCTCCTGAAAACATAAAACAATCTAGGAGGTAAGTTACAAAGCTGTTGACACAAGGAATGAAAATGGAAATTCTCTAGAAGTCTCCGAGATCCCTGGTTCTCCACTCTGCTCTGCCTGATGCCTGGTGATGGGTACAGTATATCTTGATGTTAGCATCCCATTTCAGAAATGTTCTGACATTATCTATTTGGAAGTTTGAAAAATAGCACAAAACTCCCAATACATTTGAGCACACGTTTCAGCAGAGCAATCACAATCTCCATTTCCACCGCTGCAAGATTCAGGGCTGGACCAAATTCTAATAGCTTCATTTCTAAGTCGATGTGAATCTGAAAATCTTTCTGTGGCTAACCAGGTTAAGATAAACTGACTCCTTCCTTCCCAAACACTGCCCATTCCTGTTATCCAGGCTGCCCAGTGCTCGGCAAGCAGAGGCTTTGTCTACAGCATATGTATGAAGAAACAAGTAATCAGGAAAAATGAGTTGGAGAAAAATTTTAGATAGCAGAACTGAAGGGAAAGGAAACAACGAGGATTTGGAAAATCCAATTTAATACAGGTTTAATCATTAAAAATGATTGCGAGTCTCTGAAAAAGAGGAGAAACCAAATGGCCAGAATTTGTTTACTCCTAAAAAGACTCAGGTTCAATTCACAAATGGCAAAGCACGTTGAATCCACAGCGATTGACTCTTTTGAATTCCTTTAACTTACTATAATCTAGAGATTCTATTCATCTAGGAATCCATTGCCCTATGCAATTAGCCCACGGACTCACGAGTATGGGGTGACCAGAAAAACTGCCTGGATAATGATCCCCAAATCATCTTAAATTCATATTTAGATTTCTCCCAATTCATTTTTATCACACAAGTAGGGGTAGACGCCAAAGTGAATACTCAGTTACTATTTTTAGCTTGTTGATGAACAAGTAATACTTTTCCCAATCATTGGCAATCTCAAGTGCTGCAAATAAAAATCAAATGTGCAAGATGTAACATATTCAGGAAAGTCATGTCTGCTATTTCTTTCTCAGTCCAAGAAAGACAAGTTTTTAATCAGGAGCCAACTCTACAGTCTTCAGAGTTGCTTTAAACTAAGTCAGCAACTGTGATTCTTTTATTTGAAGAACAAACAGCAGGATAGAATTCCTAAGCCCTAGAAACACACCGTCATCACTTGCCACAAAAGATTTTAAATTCCTCAATCCAAAAATGCTAAGAGTCTTTGCGCTCGCTCTCGCTCGCTCTCCCTCCTCCACGTCCCTCCTCCTCTCCTCGTCCTCTCCCCAGATGCTGGGTTTTTGGTCTTTCCTCTGCCAGTTCATAGCTGAGGAGTTTTCAACAAGCAGCCTGCCCTCTTCAGTCTTTGGCTTCATAAAGCAGGTGTGATATCTGTCCTCTCTCCAGTTCAGAGCTCTTATTAAAAGAACGGCACACACGAAAACACGACACAGTGTCTGGCACACAGGCACCACTTGCATTGCTCTTGGTCACAAATGACAAAATCCAACTTGAACTTGCTTGTTAAAACACCAGAGTTTACTGATGCACAGACACGAGAAGTCCGGGGTGGCTGCCTTCTGCTCCGGCCAGAGCTTGGGGCTCCACAGTGTGGTCTGGGCTGCTTCTCTATCTCTAGCGGATGACCTGCCTGCAAGGATGGCCACCAACTGCCCCAGAGCTGCGTCGTCCGTGCAGGAAAAGGCACTTCTGTCTCCCTGTAACTGTACGTCCCCCCTGGCAAGAAGCCTGATTGGTCCAGCTGGGCCCCCTAGCATCCACCACTAAGGTTGATGAGAGATTTGCCACAGCAAAAGAGAGAGCAGAGCTTGCAGGCAAGAGCCACAGCCATCCCCAGGAGGCTCAGTAAATGCTTCTACACATCGCAGAGGCAGTAAATCAGTGTAGACAATTCTTACATTTACTGCTGTGTGACCTTGGCAAGTTACTCACCTTCTCTGTTTCCGCATTTATAAAATGGGGGTAATGATATTACCTGCCTTATACCGTGGTCGTGAGGATTCAAAAAGACAACAAATGTTAAGCGCTTAGCCCAGGACCTGCTACCTAATAATCTATCAATACATTTCTGCTATTATTATTAATTTCTATAAGTCCTATTTTTCTAGTTCGCCAGTAAATGTGTTAATAATAATACCTTAAAGACAGAGCACAGAGGCACAGACTTGGCAATGCTTTTGCTTGACAGTGGGGGGCAAGGGGTGTGTCTGACCCCAGAAATGTTCCCCAGCCTGGTACCCAGGTGACTCACTGTCCAGCGTCACCCACAGGCTCTCCAGAAGATATGTCCACATCCTAACTCCCAGACCTGGGAATGTCACTTTATTTGGGAAAAGGGTCTTTGCAACTGTTATTTTTTTATTTTTTATTTTTTTTTAAGATTTATTTTTATTTATTCCCCTCCCCCCTGTTGTTTTGTACTCACTGTCTGCTCTCTGTGTCCATTTGCTGTCTGCTCATCTTCTCTTTAGGAGGCACCTAGAACTGAACCTGGGACCTCCCACATGGGAGAGAGACATTCAATTGCTTGAGCCACCTCAGCTCCCTGCTTTGCTGTGTCTCTCATTGTCTTTCCTCTTTGTGTCTCCTTGTTGTGTCATCTTGTTGTGTCAGCTCTTCGCACCTGCCCATCGCACCAGCTCGCTGTCTCGCTTGTCTTCTCCAGGAGGCACCAGGAACCAAACCTGTGACCTCCCATGTGGCAGGCAGGAGCTCCATCGCTTGAGCCACATCTGCTTCTCTGTAGCTGTTATTAAATTAGGATGTTGGGGTGATGAGGTCACCCAGGATTATCAGGGAGGGCCCTAAATCCAATGGCAAGTGTCCTTAGAAGAGGCATGCAGGCAGCTCTGAGGGCCACAAAAGAGGTGAGGTGAAGTCCAGGCAGGGATGGGGTGACGCGGCACAGGGAATGCTGGGGGCCACCAAGAACTGGAAGAGACATGGAACAGAAGCTTCGAGAGCCACAGGATGCCTTGACCTTGCCGACACCTTGATTTCGGCCCAGTGATGCTGATTTCGGACTTCTGGACTCCACTCCAGACTCTGTAGAAGGCTCCTCCTCGGAGCCACAGCCCCCTGGCCCTTCTCTATGGCCTCGGGGGAACTCGGGCTGCATCCACCCTCTCCCCATCAGCCTCCCCCAGCTGGAGGACTAAAGAGTCAGCATGCAGATGCGAGGAGCTCTGCCGGGACTGGTACACAGGAGGTGCCTTCCCCATCAGCAGGAACTGTAGCTTCATGGAGCCCCTGCCCTCACCACCCTCCCTTTCCTTTTTTATCAGACCTGTTCTCCTGGGGGTGGGGTGGGGGCGGTGTGCAGGTGGCACTGGCTGGTTCCCCTGCACTGTGATTGGTCCATAGGTTGCCACAGTCACCCATGCTGGGCCAATCAGTGCCCTTCCCTGGGATTTTTTCAATCAGAGGCTGGGAGAGAGAATTCATTTCAGCTCTGAGGACACAGAGCTGAGGCCGCTGCCAGAGCAGCCTGCGTGGAGGCCCAGTAGAGGGTCCCGAGAGTGAGATGGCTGACAATCTGATGTCCCAGCGCCATCCTTCCCCAAGTCCTGAGCTGCCGGTTTATTTCCTAATGAAGGCCCTTGGGCTCTGCTGCTTTGGGCTGGGCTCCACCATCTGCATCAGAAAGAGCCCTGGCAATGGGCAGAGGCCCCCCCCCACATTCCCCTCACTAGGCCACGGCCACACCCGAACCTCCCAGCTCTCTTCCCACCCTCTACCAGTCCTGAGACTGTCAGGGGCGGCCAGTGCCTCCTGGACCAAGAAGTGGTCCATCTCCAGTGGCTGCGGGGGAGACCAATCTCAGGACCTCACTTCCTGTGACTTCTGACAGCCCAGATTAAATAGGTGCCCTCCTGCTAACAGACAATCAGACAATGGACAAACAGCCGCCCACGCCACCCTCCCAATTTTGCCAGCATTTGGTTGGCGCTCTCCCCATAACTGCCTCCTGATTTTAAGACTCTTGGTCAATGCTCTCTAAGGGCTAGACGGCCGAAGTGCCCCTCAGAGGGGACACAACCACTTGTCCTTTGTCAAGTTATTCCTTTGGCGGCTCAGGCAGAATGCTTGGTAGGGCAGTTTTCACTTTCTTAATTCTCCTTTGCAGTTTCCCAGTCAGAAGTGAAGGATGACAAATCACAATCTCAGCATCAAATCCCCACGCCTCTTGCTTTAATTTCCAAGTCACAAAAACCCAGGCATCTCTGGCTCATCCCAGAAGGGCAGGGGAGGGGCACTTCCTCCTGGTCACCAGGTGCACGCGCCCCAGCCTTTCACACCACTTAAAAGATTCTGCCCCAACTGCCGCCGACGTGTTACAAACCGAGCCCTTCCGAAAATGGATCAAAAACACTTCATAATGAGTGTAGGAGCCAGTTTAAAAAGGTCCAACATTTCACAAAAGCCCCAGACCTGAGCGACCAACTTAAGTTCACACAAAGAAGTCAAATTTGCAGAAGGCGCGCTCTAAACCAACTTACCCAAATACGTGCATGCCAAGAATTGACTTTTATTGACTGATTTGCATACGATATAAATTCCTTGGAGAGAGAATCGTCTTAAGCTACCACATTTTGGAAGAGCTGCATGAGGGAGAGTTACTATCCAAATCCCACCAAGAATGCCTTGCTTTATCTCCGTGCGGGCGTGGCCCCAACAGATGGCAGGGGCTTTTCCTTCAGTCCTCTCTGAACCCCCAGCAGAGCTCCTGTCCCCGGGGCATGTGGGCTCTGGGCTGGACACCCACCAAGCCCAGCACACAGGGGCTCCCAAGAAAAGCCCATGGAAAGGAATCTCATGGCAGGAAGTGGCCCCTCCTGTGCACCCCAGCACCCTTTCCCAGGAGAGCCCCCATTGCTCCAGACTGCAAACCCTGCTTCCTCACTTGTCTGCACGACTTGGCTGTGAGCTCCACGGGGCCCTGTAACAAGTCCTACTAAACATAGCAAATCCAGTGCCTCCACCACCCAGGATGGCAAAAGTAGGGCTCAGGAAAAGTCTTTGAATAAAGGCAGGAGCCGTGGGAGTCTTTGTCTGACTCCTGCTGGTCTCCTCAGGCTCCTTCCTGCCCTCCCTGACCCAGGAGAGCTTAAAGGGCCTGCAGACCCCAATGGCAGCTCCCAGGCAGGAGGGTTGTCTGCCTCTCTGTAGGAATGCAAGAGCAAGGGACCCCCTCCAGGTTTTGCTTGCACCTCCCCCCTTTCTCCACCCTGCACCCATGCCCAGCCTCACCCTCGCACTGTGAGGGCGGATCCCCAGGCCCCTCTGGCCCACCTTCCTGCTTTCCATCCCACCGTGATGGTTCTGCAATGGTGAGGACCCATGGGGAGAGGGGTGTCACCCCAAGACTGCTCCCCGCCGCCCTGCTCTGGGCCTCCTTCTCCAGAGCGCTTGGGCTCTTGCCTCCCTCGACCGGCCACACACTCAAGCCGAAGGCGCAGCTGCGGGCTCTGGGCTCCAACCTCTACGAGGACGCCGGGGCGAGGAAAATCAGTGGTGGTAACCGGGGACGCTCTCCACTGGAGATGCTCTCTGAAAGGCAAAGCCCTATGTAAAACCCCGAAAACAGGGAGCTCTGGAATATGTTTCTTGCGTTACAAGACCATCGTGTGTTTGTCCGGAGTCTGGGGCTTTCAAACCACAAAAGGTTTTATGTGATTGTTATAAAATCCCTTCATTTCCCAAAGGGAGGGTAGTAGGGATTAAGTTTGACTGCTGCAGACAGCTTTGTTTTAAATGGTCTCTAATGTCACAAAAGTAGCTTGGAAAGAGAGGCTTATTAAATAAATTTCTTTGGTTGCAAATCATTGGAAGCAACCACACGTCGCGTTCATTTGTTTAACCTGAAAGGTATCCATCTGGATGCTTAAAGAAACTACGCAAATTATCATGTTCCCGGCGCCCACAGGAAAGCTGGTTGATGTGGAAGGAAATCCAGGGAGCCTCGCGAAGAGGCTCTCCCGCCTCTTTGTAAAAAAGTTGTTTGTGGGAATCTGTCTGGAGAAGAATGGGATATGAACGGTTGATCGGAAAGCGGGAACCCCCGAGTGACCTTGCTCCCGGCGTGGACTGACGTCCCACGGGGTCGGCCAGCAGTTGCGGGGCAGGCGAGAGCCACGCTCCAAGTCTCCTGGCCTTGCTTTGACTCTTCAGCGCACCAGGCCATCTTCCTACTTTGGAGCAAATCTTGTGATCCTTTCACAAAAGGAAGAGCACGTGGGTGTGCTGGGACCAGGGAAGAGGCCAGGGGAGCTCCTGATGAAATGACTGGGGTTTCTGAAAATTACAATCATGAAGAAGGGAAGGCTTGTGCGGGGCGTGTGGCTTCTCGTTTTGCTCACTGGAGAGACCAGGGTGTCCCATTCTAGAACCTTGGTGCTGTCGGCTCCCGACCGGCAGGCAGGGCTGGTCTTTTGGTGAGGGCCGCGGCCTTCTCCCCTGGATCCGCTTGCCTCTGAGAACACGCAGCCCTCCCGGGCCGTCACCACTGGAGCAGGCGCCACAGCGCGCCGCCTCCCCAGCAAGGGCAGCGAGCCTGCCGAGCCCACGTCCCGCGTGCCCCTGGAGAGGTCTCCCTGGCACTTTCCTCTATTTCCCCTCCTCAACCGTATATAATTCACCTAAAGAGACTTTCCATCACCCTGTTGGCCTTTCTTTTCTGGGTTTGGGAAACAGAGGTGCTAAGGTCAGCTAGTCTTTTTTTTCTTTTAAACAGCTTAGTAATTTATATTAAAATGCTATTCAGCAGACAAATATTGTATGGTCTCACTAATATGAACTAAAATGATGAGTAAACTCACAGAGGTAAACTCTAGAGTATAGGTTACTAGGAAATTGAATGTGGATTGAAAATGGGAGCTGATGCTTAACGTATGTAGAATTTTTAATAAGGTTTACTTTAAATGTGTAGAAATGAATAGAGTTAATGGAAATACATTATAATAAGTGGCACTGCTGATTTATAACTGTGATTGTGGCTGAAAGGGGTATTCTGTGGATGTAATATTTCAGCTGAGAGAAACCTAGAGAATAATGTAGGGACTGTATAAAATAGTGATTTTGGTGGTGGATGAAGACTGTGGTTAATAGTATCCGATTATTCTTCCTTTACAAAGTGTTAGATATATGGTAATACATGGGAAAATTACAACTAGTGTAACTTATGGATTACAGTTAGCAGTAATATTGTAGGATTTCTGCAGCAATGGCCAAGAAGACATGATATAAATTCTAAGGAACAGCAATAGGGGGGTTTAAGGGGGGGTGGATGTTTCCTTTTGGAGTAATGAAAACGTTTGAAAATTGAGTGATGACAGCACAACTCTGTGATGGAAATGAGAGCCACTGAGTGTACACTTTGAATGGACTGTACAATGCATGGGACTGTATAACACAATGAATCCTGTGGTGGAAGATGGACTGTGGTTAACAGATCAAACATGAGAACATTTTCTCATCAATTATAACAAATATATACTACTAACACAGGGTGCCATTAACCAGGTGGGTTGGGGGAAAATACACCAAATGTAAGATATTGGCTATACTTAGTAGTAATGTTTTGATGATGATGCTTTTCCATAGTTTGTAACAATTGTTTCACAATAATGCAAGGTGGTGGTGGTGGGGTAATGTATGGCAGCCTTGTATGATGATACGCATGTTTGTTTTTTAGGTTCACAACTTAGACTATACACTTATTGTTTATGGATGTTCATGCATGATAAGCTTCAATAAAAAGTTAAAAAAATACTATTCAGCAGATACTCTGACTCAATTTTGGTGTTAATTTCATTTCTCAGGAAATTTGTGTCCCAGTAGTTATAGACTACCAGAGGTCAGGTATAAAGTGTTATTCCTCAGTAGTGTGCTGTTGTTTTATTATTGCTACTCACACCCCCTCACTTGTAAGGATGGTCTGTATATACACAGGGTAGATTGTAAAATTCCATTACAGATGATAAAATTGAGAATTAGAGAATGCAATTAGTTTCCTAAGGTCTCACAATGACCGAAGACCAAAACAAAAAGTCAATGTGTCATCTCCTTTGTCATCTTTGCTCACATATCGCTGCCTGGAGCAGCGTTGAGAAGGATTCAGAGGTTGTGTCAAGGCTTGCTGGAGAACAAGTGCTCTGGTACAATCTCCACCTGTATCAAGGACCTAGTTCACTTTCCATGAGCAGCCATTTCAAAGACTTCTCAGCCAATGTACTGTCAGGGGTGGGAGCCTTCCCAGGATCTGTGATGTGGCCTGCAGGGAATCACCAGGCCCCTTCACAAAGCCATAGCCCTGAGTAGGTTTTCCTCTGAACGACCACTTATGAAAACACTGCTGATATGCTGCATCCTGAAAGTCACAAATTCCAAAGGATGAATATTTGGCCAAATCCCAGTTGTAGACACTCAGAAAGTGAAGATGTCTTTCCCTTTAAGATAACAATTGGAACTTAGGAGGAGGCACATAGCATCCAGGTAAGAACATCAAGGGGCCTGGGATGGGGTCCCTTAATTCCTAACTGGTGTTTGACCTCCCTGAAGCTCTGCGGGCCATGCAGTTACGGGGGGTTCCGCAGGGCCTGGCAGTGTCTGGTCCCCGTGTCTGTGGTCACAGAGCAGCTTCCCTGACCTGCCCAGCTCAATGAAGCTGTCCCCACGGCCCATCTGCCCGTGTACAAGTACCCACGGTGCCTGTGGGTGAGTGTCTGGCACGGGGGCAGGTCGAGCACAGCCCCTGCCCCGGGGAGGGTCCCTCAGGCGGGAGGGCCGCTGGGGCTGGGCCTCAACAGCCGCCCGCAGGTCTGGAAGAGATGCAGTCCCTGGGGCAGGTCCTCAGGAGAGCCCCGCGGGCGCCCTCTCCCCTCCCGGCACGCGGTGGGCGCGCACACGCCCGCCGGGCGGCCACTGGGGAAACCGAGGCACGGAGCCCGAGAGACGGCGGCAAGGAGCAAGGAGGCGCTTTGTCGGGCCCCATGGAGCCTGCGCAGCCCGGAGCGCCGAGCCCAGAGCAGCAGGAGAGGAAGCAGCGGCGAGCTAAGAGGGCGCCGGCCGCCACCCAGGCGGCGCGGGGAACGTGGGGGCGTGGGGGGGCGTGGGGGCGCCGTGGGGGCGTGGGGAGGCCGTGGGGGCGTGGGGAAGGCGTGCGGAGGGCGGGCCGGGCGCCGCCGCTCTGAGCATGCTCCTGCCCTGGGCGCGCTCGCCGGCGGGAAGGGCCCCGCCCCCTAACGCCCCGGCCCCACCCACCACGCACTCAGCTCTCCTAGTCCCGCTCCCGAAAGGCTCGGCCCCGCCCACCGCGCCTTAAGCCTCTCCGCGGGCTCGCGCCCCGCCCCCTGAGCCCCAGGCCCCGCCCCCAGCACCTCAGCCCCGCCCCGCGCGCCCGGGACCTGCGCACTTTGCGTCCAGTCGCTCGCGGCCCCTCTCGTCCGGCGCCTTTGCAGGGTGGTGAGTGTCTGGGTTGCCTCCAACCTGCCGAGGCCAGGGCGCGCCCTGGGGAGAGCGGGCGTGTGGAGCGCGTGGGCGGCCGCAGCCCCCTCGCCGGCGGGAACCGACCCGCTCACCCAGCCGTGCCGGGCCTCCCGCCGGGCCGGGGCTCCAGGGCCTCGTTGCGCTGCGGTGGCTCAGAAGTGACTTGGCCTGGGGGTCGTGGCCGCCCTCGCTGCTCTTCCAGTGGGCAGACACCGTCGACGCCCGGCCGTCCCTCCTGCTCTTGATTGCGCCGCCATCCGCGCCCAGGACACCTTCCAGAAGCTTCTAGTGCGGCGCTGCGCCCGTCCCCGCAGCACGCCTTCGGCTCGGCCCTTCCAGTTGGCGGCAGGTGTTAGAAGACGAGAGGCCCTAACACATTTATAAGCACCAGGCTAAACAAGTGCAGGGAGAGCCCTTTCCGCCAGGCACACAGTTCTGCGACGGTCATCAGGCACCAGAGTAGTTCCAAACCGTACATAGCTCCCTCTTGGCTCCATCATTCTCTGAGATTCCAGGATGGGCCTTGCTCTCAATTGCCTCATGGAAATAGAAAGCAAGTTTTGGGTATATTTGTACATCATTTGAGTGGTTGGACAGAGGGAGGCCTTTGGATTTGGGGGCAGGCTGTTTTGTCCAGGCAGGGGTCCTCAGGGTGGTTTTGTTGCAGAACGTGAAGCGGAAGGACATGAAGAGTTGAGAATTGCGTCGGTTAGCTATCTGAACCCAAATGCAGAGCAGGCCCTCCTCACCACCTGAATCCCAGGACATGATTGCAAGATGGTGGTGGTTTCAAATTTCATGTAGTCTTTCAATTGATAAAATACTCAGGAAGGCATACTCAAGGAGGCAAAAGAGGTTAGGAAAGAAAGCCTAGTGCATTGTAAGGGTGAAACAATTATAAGGAAACAGTGTAAACCGCCCCCCCATGCCAGCTGGTAGCTAATATTGGGCTAACTCAGAAGGTAGGATCACCTGGCACAGGCAGGCTGTGCCAAGCCAGCCTTCGCAGAGGCCAGTCTGCAAGGAGCAAGGAGAGGCGGCCTTGTTCCTTCAGGTGGTTCATCTCTTGGATCCTTTGTCTTGAGTTAGTTTGACTAGCAGGTGGTGAGTGTTCAAGTCCAGAAGCCGGGTGAGCACAGACCTGCTAAGGTCCTTTCCTATGAGTTCTTTATAAAGGGTCTGTGTTACCATAGCTAGAGCTAACCATTAGACACTGCTTTTTAGTAGGCTTGTGTCAGAAGGCTTGAAGAAATAAAGTTCTATGTACAAATCAGTTCTCATCTCACTTGTTCACTGCCAAGATTCTCCACCCTCCTTTTGCTCTAATGGAGAAGGGTGTGACTCTTACGGTCTTCCTCTGAGGTCAGTTGAGCCTTGCCTGGGCCTTCTGCTCAGGCCTTCTGTCCCTGGGGTCTCCTTCCCATGTGTGGCCATCACGGCCTAGTATGTGCTCTGCTCTGTCCTCGGGCGGGGTGGGGGACAGGGAAGACCCAGAGGAGAACAGCTTCGCTGGACGTTTCTGAGTTCCTCCTCCGTTCCTTTTCTCTTCCATCCTCAGGAACCTGAACCCATTGACTCTTCTCAATATGGCTTTTAAAAAGCAAAATAAATACTAAATTGTTTTTATTTTTCTTACTTTGCAGAGTACAGCCTTTAGGAGGCAGTGATTCAAACCACCAAGACTCTAACTTTTCCTTTTGGGCATCGACTCCCTTTCCAGTTCACAGTGTATTCTCCTTGGTAGGAAAAAAAAGGGAGCAAAGTGGTATTTTGAGTTCCCTTGCTTTGGCCATCTGTCCTTCTGGGTCTCTGGTCACTCCTGGTTCATCCATTGAGGGTCTTGTGTTTTGAATGGCCTGGGCTCGTTTGGCTCTGCTGCGGTCCTCTGACCCTGTTTCTTGGTATAGGTATCTTTAGATACAGCTACTTCTAAAAGAGCTTGGGTCTTATCACAAACTATTACAAAGAACAGCATGCAAACAAAACCTGAAGGTCATAAAGCCAGAGCCATATAAACCATAACAGTACCATTGGGTGATATCAGTAAGATTTGGGAGTGTTCCCTAAGCAGCCTTTTCGTGTGTGCTCATGATCAGTGGATCAACCCAGTGGCCCCATTCGTGGTGTGAAGAGGGTGTTTGGGTGGTTTATCTGGGGGTGGTGCTTTCAGCTCTGCAGTTGGAATAGTTTTCCCTTGGTTGACATGATGGATTTTCCTGTTCTTTAAGCTCTGGAGGCCTGTCTTGGGCCAAGCTAGAGAAGAGTCCAGACCCTGTGCTGTGGATAAGTATGGCATCATGTGTGTTTTCTGGCATTTGGGTAACTGCTGCATATCTTTTGGTCAGTGGAAGTAGTTTTGATTTTTTTTTTTTTTTAATCTTAAAAGCCGTTAACAGTAACAAAGAGCTTATACAGGAGGGCTGTGTGGTTTGGGAAAACCGTATAACTGGCCAAGTGTATAGTGAACAACTGCCCTTTCATGTAACTATTAAAATGAACTGTCAACACAAGCACTAAATTGTTTTGTGGTCTCTTGTAACCTTTTAAGGAATCAGTCTTTGGCAGAGTGGCGTGTGTGTAAATGGGTCATCACCGAGTCTTGCTAAAGTGCCTGGAAACCCCGGAAGGTTGGCCGCTCTGCAGCCACCCTACCCATGTCTGCCCCTGCTCAACAATTAGGCCGCCCTGCTGTGCCCCTGACACACAGGTGACATCCTTGGCCACGTGTTGAATGCTGAAATGCGTTTTCAACGTCTCAAGTTGTGCTCAGTTGGATTGGTGGCTTAGCAGCAGTGGGTGTCTCCAGGGAGTCCTCGTGCCCCCCTCAACCCCATTTTCAGTAATCTCATTTGGCCTGTGATGCAGCTGTTGTTAAACCAGATAAAATCCTACAAAAACATTTTCTTAGACTTGTTAAATTTATTGGGGGGGGAGTTGTGCACGTGTGTAACAACGAAAGGGATTGCGAAAGAGCTATAAATGCCTGGCATGTTCGCTCCAGCGCTTCTAAAATTTCCTTGTTAGAATAATTTCCTTCCTGTGACACTTGGGAAGTCGGCAAAGTGTCCATCCCAAGCTCTGTTGCCCATTCCCAGAAGTCTGGAGGTGAAGCTGAATGCCTCGACCACCAATGGCGCAGCTCGTAAACACAGGCACTTGTTAAATCTATTTGTTTTTATTATAGACATCGATCTGCCAGTCGCAATAATGCATTTATGGACATTTTTCTGCAAGCGCAGCGCTGGTGGCAGTTTTTACTGACAAATGGAGTCATCTGGATAGTAGTTTAGAAAACTCTTACCTTATTGACAGATTGGGTGGTTGGGGCACTGGATACTCAGAAGATATCCAGATTAATGAAGAGAGGGAATGAATCTCAGGACAGTAGGGGATGGGGCATCCAAGTGTGGAAACTTAGTAAGTAACTAGTCGTTATTACTCACTTATTTTTAAACTCTTAGCTGCATTTTACACCACAATGGAAAGGACTAAACATGGGGACCAAGGAGGTCACCTTCAGATTTGGACTCTCCTGGTGTTAGGAAGAGTCACTCTACCGGAGCATGGCGCTAGCAAGGGCTGTCAGGCCCCAGCCCCTTGGGCCTCTTGCTCAGTAAAGTGAGGTGTTGGCCCCCGCAGTGAAGCAGCATCTCTCAAACGGGGGTCCGAGCCCTGCTGGTATCACAATTACCTGGCCACTGTTAAAAAGGCCGATTATCACCTGTGTCAGACCCATAAGGCAGCACCTGGGAACGCAGTCTCTCCCAGCTCCCTGGGAGATTCAGGTGTCCCGGAAAGGTTGAGCCCCTCTGGGAAAGGCCTTAGGGCCGACTGAGCAGTAGGTTTTGCTCGCCCCTTCCACATAGATCCACTGCAGCAGGATCGCCTGTGCGTATGGATCCTTGTGTGGTTTTGTAACTCCTTGGAGACGTGAGTCTTTTCGAAATGAAACATAACGTTATCATAGCATTATAGATTTGGTTTTGTGGTTATGACAAAAGATGCCCATGTTACCGAAACTTTGGCATTAGTTTTACAAACAATGTTAACCATGGACTGCCATATTTCACACGTAGATTTCGTTGTGAATTGGTTCCATTGCCTTCTTCCTGTGCTTAGTAGCAATTTCATGGTCTGAGGTGAGGGTTCACTTACAAATACATAGCTGAGTACATATTTGTGGAGCTGAATTGAGTTTGTGTTTAGTACGGGCCAGAGTTGTATGGGGGAGGTGGCCAGCTGGGAATGATCCTGGTGAAGCCAGCCACTCCTGGGCAAGTATGGAATGCCTGAGCCCTTGCTTCGACTGCTGGATGGGGGTGATCACACTTCCATCTACCCGGATAAGTCTAAGCACATGGAGTAATGAAGGTGAACACTGTAAAGTGTAAATCACTAGATGGATAGTGGTCTTTATTGGGACCACAGCCTGTAGAAGGATGAAATTGGAAAGAGGGTGAGCAACCAGAATCCTTGTTTCTCTTTAGCCCTGCCAGGATCCTCTTTTTGCAGACTCACACATAGCTGAAGGCCCTCATTTGACGCAGTGCAGTGGTTTGGAACTGTATGCACCCTAGAAAAACATGTTCTTAAGCCTAATCTGTCCCCTGAGGGTGAACCCATTGTAAGTAGGACTTTTGATAAGGTGGCATCAGTTAAGGTGTGGCCCAGCCCCATTAGCATTGGTCTTAGTCCTCTTACCCGAGTCCTTTGTAAACAGAATAACATTCAGATGGATAGAAAGCCACCGAGGGATAAGCCAGACGCTGAACATTGAGGGAACCTGGAAGTGAAGGGAGAGGCCAGGAGACACCACCATGTGTACTGCCCTGTAACAGGAGCTCAGGACCAAGGATCACTGGCAGCTGGCCCTAGAATGCCACAGTCTTCAGGGAGAAAGCATCACCTTGATGCTGCCTTGACTTGGTCTTTGTCTTGGCCTCAAAACCGTGAGCAAATCTTCACTGCTTAAGTCAACCCATTGCATGGTATTTGCTTGAGCAGCCAGGAAATGAAAACAGGCAGTATGGCATGGTGGTCCAGAGTGCAGCCCCTGGAAACAAGCTGCTCCATTGGGACCTGGCTCCACCACTTACTGGCTGTGAGTTTGAGTGAAGTTACTTAACCTTTCCCAGCCTTGGTTTCTCCTGCAGTGGGGAACATGACACTCCCCATTTCATAAGGCCTTGGTGGAATATAACAAGAGAGTCTGTACTTGGAGATCGCACCCAGCCCAGCAAATAGAAATTACTGGAAAATAATAGTAGTTTTTTTGTAAGCCCAGAGACACAAAAGTGGGTAAGTGGAGGCAGGCCTGGAGCTCAGGGTCTCTTGGCTGCAGTGCTCTGCCTCCAGTATGTCCAATCCAGGTGATCTTGGATCTTGGTTGAGTCTGAAGCCTGGTACAGCTGTTGCTTACAGACCTAAGGGATTTTAGAGAACCAGCAAATTAGCACTGTGTTAAGGGCTCACCTGGGTTCTGCCTGGCTCCATTTTCTTTGACAATAGACATTACTGCATGCTTCCCAAGTGCCAGGTCCCTGGCCTTAAGGTGCTCCTCAGGTGGCAGCATTCTGAAAGGTCCGGTGTGCCCAGCTGGTGGCAAGCTGTGGCCGTTAACCTGGTGCCGGCCGAGTGGCTTGGCGTGTGTTCCTGATGGGCATTGCCCCAGGTCCTGCCTCTGAATAGTCTTCAAATTGAAACAGCTTCCCAAAGGCCCAAAACCAGCACTGGACACCATGACTGCAGCCAGGAGCCTGGGCCATGCCAGCACACGATGGGATTCCCCCACGTGTGCCTGCCCGTGCTGCAGGAGCCAGGGGTGATGTGGTCCAGTGGGTAGGCTTTATCAAGACTGGAGTGAAAATAGGGTGTGTCTGTGGAAGTGGGCCGTGATTTTTGGATGTCTCTTTACCTTCATGTCATGGTTCAGCCTGGTAAAATTACTCAAGTTCTGGAAGACTCTGAGCCATGCGAGGATGATACTGATGATGATACGTCTACTCATGGCTCTCCACGTGTCAGGCCCTGCGCTGGTTGCGCTCCACGGACTCTCGTGTCTCCTGGTCCTGGCATGATGAGGTGCCGAGTGTCCAGGGTGCAGACGCCACCCCTGGGTTGGCTCATACAACAGAGATATATCGTCCCAGTTCTGAAGGCCTGAAGTCCAAAACCAAGGTGTCCCAGGCGTTGCTTTCTCCAAGGCTGAGCGTCTGTGCAGGCTCAGTGCCTCCGTCACATGGTCTGTCTCCTCTGTCTTCTGCTTCCATGTCCCCTCTCCTTGTAAGGTCTTCAGTTATGGACTGCACCTGAGTGGCCTCATCTTAATGGGCTCTTTGGAGATCCCATTTGCAGATGAGCCCTCCAAAGGCCCAGGGCTCGGGACTTGGGGTCTTGGGGGGTAGGGGGCTGTGGTTCAATCCCGCAGGCATACGCCCTTAGTTAGGAGGGAACTGGGTCTCTGTGCTAACGACTCACCTGGGTGGTGGGGAGAAAGGGTAGAGTTTATCGCCAAGTCCAGGCTTTTAGCCTTTTACCTTTGCAAAGGGGAAGCAGAGGCACTGTTAGAAGTCCTTCTTGAGCCAGGTGTGGCATAAATGGATGTCTACCTGTATGGTTAGCTACAGTCTTCTGAGCACCAGCTGCGACCGCGCATTTTCCTTGGCCGTGTGGGCGGAACAGTGTGCCTCACTCATGCCTGCTTCAGGGGGCCCAGGGACCGATGAGGTTTGGGAACAGCCCTAGTTGCGGCTGGACACGAGGGCGCGCTGACCGCCAGCTGGGCCTGTGTGATGCTCTGCTGATTGTAGAAGGTGTTCCCACATAGCCTGCACCTGTGGGAGAGCAGAGGGGTCAGGAGAAAGGGGGCAGCACCTGTGAGCCAGACCCTGCTCGGGCCTTTACCCTCACGCCTCGATACCTGACGCCAGGTGCCACCCGGATTCCACTCGTAGGCACGGGTGGGCGTTCTGGGCAGGGCATGGGAACGAGGCCTCCAGGATGTGGGGGGCCTGCCAGGGGGCGTCCGGCGGGAGGAGGCCGTGGCCTTTGAGGGGCTGAAGGAGAAGGCGGCCGGCTCCTGGAGAGCCCCTAGGGCCGCCGAGGGGGCCTTCGCTCCCAGCCCGTGGGCCTCGGGGGCTTTGCGCTGGGGGTGCTGCGTGGTGGCTGCTTCCCGCGGATGGGCGCTCTGCTGACCTGCAGGCTGGCCCGGGGGTGGCGGGGCGGCCCTGCTGGTCTCCCCGTGGGGCTCTCTTTCTGAGAACGCTGCAGGTGGAGCGCCAGGAGGCAGTTGGGGAAGGTGACTAACTTTAGACTCTCCTTTTTTTTTAGTGAGATGTGCTCTTTATTCAGATAAAGAGCATCTTCGAGGAAAGTCGGAAAACGTCTGCCTTTGGAAGGGTAAATAACCGCTTTCTGCTTTGCCTGGCATTTGGGTTCCAGGCAGGGAGATTGCCTTATTTTAACTGCGCGTTCGGGCAGAAATGTCAGCGGGGAGGAATGAGGCTCATTAGCAGGCGCTCCCCATCCTGGCCGGCTCTCCACGGGGGCACCTATACTTCCGTGCAAGCGGTAGTAGAAGCTTTAAAATCAAGCGGTCGACTTTCAGGTGTGCATTCACGTTGGAATGCAAATTGGGGTAGCGTGTGCCTGGCGTCCTCAGCTATAGACCACACTGTGCTCTCTGGTGCTGGGCCCGGGGGTGGCTGACGGCTCCGGTTTCGGGCAGCGGCCAGCAGACGTGGCTCCGGGCCACTGCTTAGAGCCGGCTGTGCAGTGCCCTTGTCTTCCAGAGCTGCCATCTGGGGGTGCCGTGGCCGTCAGACGTGCAGGTTGTAGGTTCTGGAGGGTGAGTGCCCTGAAGGCAGAGTGGGGGCGAGGTGGGGCTGTGGTGGGGGCAGGAAAGGTGGAAGAAGGGCCTCTGCAGAGTGACCTTTGGGTGCAGACATGAGGGATGGGAGGCGGCACCCACCTGCTGGGCACAGCGTCCCCGGGGAGGGGTGGCAGCCATGGGGCCGGGGAGAGTCGCAGGCTGATGAGCTGGCAGGTGGGCGTGACGCGGGCCGGCTGGCTTTGTAGGCCGTGGGGAACGTCGTGGGGGTGAAGCCCGAGGTGGTCGCCTTTAAAGCTAGGACAGCATTGGCAGCCACTGACTGGTGCGCGGCGGGCATGGCTGCTTGGGCCGGAGAGCTGCTGGCGCTGGTGTGGACGGCTCCCAAGACAGGCCGGGAAACAGCCACCTTCTGCTTTGGGGAGTGGCCGTCTCTCCTAAGGAAAGCCAGCGAGCGCTGCTCCTGGGCGGTGAGGTCTGTCGGGGCGAAGCCACGAGGCAGGTGGGCGCTTGCGGGGGAGCGGAGCCGCGCGGCCCCCAGGGAAGCCGGCCTAGGACCGAGTTCCCCTGGGGTCCCAGGAGGGACACGGACCGTGGCTGCTCCCAGTATGTGACTTCTGAAGGTTACTGCAAGAACCGTCTCGCAGAAAGATGTGTAGGTTCTAAAATTAGGTTAGTTTTAAAATTCGGGACCCGCCCCTTGGTCCAGCCAGCACTGCGGTCTTCTTTCCTGGAGGGTTTGGGATCAGAGCCTGTGTTCTGTCCGCTCTCCAGGGCGACCCACAGATTCCCTGGAAACAGGACTTGCAGTGATAAAGCCAGGCGTGGCCTAGCACACCCGGCAGGTGGCCCCCCAAGGGGCTCAGCCAGTGGACCCCCTGGTGCCCCTGGTGCCTCTTCCCCCATGGCTTGACTCCAGGGGCTCAAGCATAATCAGGAGCTGAGCTTCCTTTTCCTACAAATGTATGAGCTCTAGCGTCCTCCTGTTAGCTTTTAAAAAAATTTGTTTATTTTTGCCTGAGTGTGATTAGAGCATTTCCCATCCCCTCCATTTCCCTTTAGGCTGGGATCGCCACCACTGTTCTTGTAGCATTCTCTGGACTTTTGTCACTACAAGAAAACCTCAGAGGTTATGGCTCTCCATTCCCTCTTTCTCCTCTGTTTGTTGAGATTTCTTGCTTCGATTTCTTTTTTTTGGGCCTGAGGTGCTTTTCCTCCTACCCATTGGCTATCAGGACAATTAAAACAGGATGGATTCTTGGAAAGGTTAGTTAAATATTCTTCTGTATTGGCCAGAAATACGTGTTTCAAGTGGTTTTAATGTTGGAAGCAGCCATTTGATGTGCTTCGCTTGTGTCCTGGCATTCATGTAGAAACACCCAATTACTTACTGAAAACCCAGTTTATGGCTGCGCTCGTTCCCTCGTCTGTTTTGATTGTTGCATGCTCATTACTTCCCTACAGTTTATCCAGCATCCTTCAGAACAAGAAGGCGCTGTCTCAAAGCCGCCACGGCGTTTACCTCGTGAGGAGATGATCTGTGGGCAGCTGGGCCAGCGTTCAGGCCGTCGCTGCCCGCGTCGCTCAAGGAAGGCTGCCTCTTGAGAGCTTGGAAAAGGCAGAGGACACGGGGCTTTCGCTGAGGACGAGGAGTGCTTCCACGTTGCGGATCCTTCCCACCGATGCCGATGGCGTAGACCCGGGGGCCCTCAGTTACTTTGCCTCTCACGGTCCACCCTGTCTCCCTTCCCCGTCCCATAGAGCCCCTGGGAAGCGGCAGACACCCAGCACCCTGCCAGGCTGACTGGAGGAGCCGGTGCCTGACAGGGGAAATTGCTTGCCTGGGACCAGGATGGTTTTAAGCTCGGCACTCGAGCAATACAGACAAGGAAGATGGGGCAGCCACTTCATCCGCCTTCATCTCCTGTTGAAGGAGTGGGCTGGTTATGCCCTGAGTCCCGCTCGCCCAGGCGAGCCTCGTGTGCCCCCTCTGTGCCTCCTCTGTGCTAGGCACGCCCTGCCTGCCCTCGCCCTGGGCCCCTCTGCCCCCCTGCCCGTGGCCCAGCTCCTCAGCCTCCGCAGTCTCCCGCACGCATTGCACCCTCCCCTGACGCTGGGATTCTATCGGAAGCTCTCCGGGGCTTGGTGTGCATTTATCCTCCGTGATGGGAGGCCCGGCAAGCCGTGCCAAGGCCAGGCAAAGCGCAGATTAAAGCTGTTTCACAAGCACAGGACTTGTCAGGACTTCGTACGAAGTTTGTGCTTTGGGATGAGGCTAGTTTGTAGTCAGAGCACTGACTTCAGTGTTAGCTCTTGGCATCCAAAAGCATAGAGACCCCAGTGGTTGCAGAAATGGGCTAGGGCAGGCGAGGGCTGCGGGCGTTTGAAAGCCTGCTGGGGTTCTGCTCATGGTGGACCAGCTCTCAAGCTGTGGAGGCCCTGGGGGAAGCGAGCTGGGGAGGCGAGCAGTGGATGACTGGGTTTCCTAAGCAGCAAGGAGGGATTAGGCGGCAGCCTGGAAATGCTGGTTGGGGTTTTCCAAGGGGCAGCCTCAGGCCAGCCTGTTGGGCCCCAGTGGGGATCCAGAGAACCATGCAGTTTGCTACTTGGCATTCGAAGAAGTTTCCCAGGGAACTTGTGGAGAGCCTCTCTCGAGTTGGGGTCCTAGACAGACATTTCTCACGGGAGGGCCGCTGGCCCCTTGGCCATTGGGGGAAATAAAGCACATGGGAGAACTAACTTCTGCCCAGGTCACCGGTCTGTGTGATGGGTTGCAGGTCCGCAGAAGGTTTAAAAAATGTAGGGACTTTTAGGATTGCTGCAAAGAAAACTCAGGTTGTAAATTTCTCCTTAGTGGGACTGGCCATCCCCACACCCTGGCTCTCTGTGGCCCTGGACTCTCGCTGTGGTGGAGACTTGCCAAAGTCTGCAGGGGAAGCGAGAGTCATGGTTTTGGGGCTGCGCTGGGCTTTTTAGTGTGCTCTTAATATTTAAAGTGCGGATTTGAATCCTTCTCGGTTATCTTTTATTCATTTATTTATTAGCACAGCTATATTGTTTAATTCCATAGTGAGAGTCTCTAAGAATATGATTAACCTTGAGGGTCATCTTATAATGTAATTATTAATGATTGATTCTGTTTATCCTTGAAATCAATAAAAGAGGCATAATGGTTTTGGAGTGGAGTTGGGCTCGATTTCTTACATTTCATAAACACAATTCTGTGACAACAGCAGTATCGGTTTATTACCCAGAACATGTTTGAGGAATCTGAAGTGTGTGATTAGTTTTATGTAATTATTGTGATATATAGCATTCCTTACGTGACTTATGTTAATATGGCAAAGTGTTAGCTTCTCCTGCCACTAATAGTTAGGGTGGGGATGTATAGTAATTGATCTTCCTGGGAGTGCTGTAATGTAAAAACAATTCAGGCTGTTTGAAGTATATTTTACAAGTGTGCATCGGGCCTTTGGGATGTTATATTGAAAAACCCAATTGCACAGTTACCATGGGAACCCAATT